>PQVD01002307.1:306-30019 GCA_003012265.1 Setaria equina
TGATGGCTTTCGAAGCATAGCGTTGATACTTGTGATAACTGATAAACTTGTAACCGATAATTGTTACTTCATTTCACTTATTTCATCACTTTACTTCATCATTTCGTACTACCCACTGCTACCTTTGTCCTTTTTTCTCTCTTTCGTTATTTATTTAGGTCGCTTTGAAAAGGGAAATCAAAATATTTAAAAGATTATTTCAGGTCATATCTATATATATTAGTGCATTATGGGCCGGCCATAGTACTGAAAAAGATATTTTTTGTCAACAAATCGAGTATTTTCATTACAATGCGTTGCATGTTAGGACTTTTCAACGCAGGCGCTGAAATAAAAATGTATAAGGCACTTTGTTCACGATTTGGGAATGGCATTGCTCGGACTTACATTGCGTTAACTACACTTTCATCTGGAATGTTCATTGCAAGGTGTTATTTTTTTCAAATCGTTTGTTAAAATTTCTTAATTTTTAAAGATTTTCTCGTGCAAGGTCAAATTTTTTTCTGGAAGATCATAGCAGGGTTTAGTTATATTCGTTTTTGCTTCCTTTAAAATTATACTTTCCAAATATAAATATTTTTCAGATTACTAGAATCCCTACAAATTGAGAAAATGAAACGAAGCGGAAATTTCTGTTCAACGTTGAGACCAAAATAATTACATAATCTTTCATATTTCATACTCATTAGGCCTATTGTATGAAAGATTAATATCTCCCAATTAAGGCTTAATGGACTTATGGCAGGGCCGAAGCTTTAGGTACTCTTTTTTGTCGAGTGACTTTTTTTCCAAGTCACTTTCCTGAGATTACCGTTTTTTGATTAAGGTTGAATTAATAAGTTTAATTTTCCAGGATTTCGTTCATAGCTGGCATATTGAATGATACATGTTACGTATTAAGAATTAAATCATTTCAGTTGCGCTTTCCTTCCATCATCATTTAGTATGTCAGCAAATTTATTCGCTATTGCAGCATATATCAAGGAAGAATGGTTTGTTTTTGTTTTGCAATTAGTGAATTTAATTAGGAGTTAAATTTATCAAATTTTAGCACGACACGTAATTTTTGTTATGTCTTGCACAGGAAGCATTTGTTAAGTTTGGATGTCGGTTTCAGGAGTATATATTGTGGGGTACGCAGATCTTAAATTTATGCATCAGCAGTATTTTAGGAAAGGTTTAGCAATTCTGAATTTTAAAGTCAGTATTAATACATTGTTCCTTTGACAGGCATAAGATATGAGTTAGTTTTTGTTTTTCGAAAACATGCGAGTTCTTTTTTTAGGTTCATGGCAATATCGTTCACTGCATTGAGTGCATTGGTTAGTTGGCCATTTGCAGCCATCCTTGGCTTACCAATTGTGCTCGAAATGTTAGTTGTTCGACCTCGTGAATTAGGTTTTATATTTTGTAACTATGCATTGATTTCTGGTGCAGCGATTATCGCAGCTTTGGTTATCGTCGATTCGTATTACTTTGGACATATTGTTTTGGTGAGTTTATCGATTACTCTGAAATTATGAGAAGATTCAATCGTAATGGTTATAACCATAAATGAATATGTCGGATGAATCTTGTTGTAAAAAAATTAAAAAGTCTATTTTAGCTAACGAGTAGGTTTTTTTCCTTAATATATATAAGGAATCTATTTTCTTAGATTTTAATAATTTTAATAACTTAGTTTTTAATAGTTTTGTTAAGTCCTAACCTCTCTCACTAAAATAAAGCTTTTCGACCCACAAATATTTGTTCAGATATATTTAATGATATGCACTGTGATAATCTCAGTTGACTTTGTTCGTGCTCTTCAAATTTCAGTTTTCATTATCTAGATGTAAAGCATTCTAGAAAATACCAAGTCCGTATTATTATTATTTTTTTCATTATTTCTAGGCTCCGTTGAACATTGTTCTCTATAATGTATTTTCACCATATGGGCCAAATCTGTATGGTATTGAAGATGTGAAATTTTACATCAAAAATTTATTACTTAATTGGAATATTGTTGTTTTCTTGTTCCCATTAGCTGTTCCGTTTGCTGGATTGGCTTATGTTCGAGCACGTTCATCTCGACAACTAGTGCATTCTGTAGCTCAAGGTTTTCATCATTTTAATTTTAGTGATTGGTTTTTTTTTTAATCTGTAGTTTTTATTTTCGTGTTTTTCTAACATTTTGCAGGAAATGTTGAGAGTGTATAGATGAATACGTCTTTCAGTTCACTTAAGAAAGTTTCTTACCAGTTTTCTTGATGCAAATATAGATTTTCTTCTTTCTTCAAATGATTTACAGTTAAATTAAGTTTTATTTTTATAGAGATGTCATTTATTTATTGGAGGCACTTCTTGCCAGTCCTTTTTATTTTTCTATCAGTTGTGCTGTGGCTTGGAATATTTTTTTGGCAACCCCATAAAGAAGAACGATTTTTATTTCCAATTTATCCTCTTCTAGCCATTTTAGCTGCAGTTACGCTTGATGCTTTGCCTCGGTAAGTTCTTCTTCTTTTCTCTTCGATATATTTCCTCCCCCAATTTTTCCCTTAAACTATTTTCAGATGTTATTTTGTTGCGGTTATTTCAGGATTGGTGTCTTTATACTTGGAGGAGGATCACGAAACTTTTGGCGGGCGTGCGTTTTTGGATGTTTGTTAGTTTTTTCAGTGCTATCAGTTTCTCGATCAGCCGCACTTTATCGGAATTTTTTCTCTCCAATAGAAGTTTACAGAGTGCTCAATAAACGTATAGTTGATTACAGTATTCGAAATGAATTGTATAGTAATGAAGATGTAAGTTTCCTACTGATACAACATTTTTCCTATTTTAAGAAATAAGGAACTTAAATCCAGGACATTGACTTTTACAATAAAAGAATTTTTTTAAATTGAATTCAGTATTAGTTTTCCGAAAGCAAATTTTATAAGGTCACCTCAAAGTTGCTATCATCTTTGTCTGCAATTTGCAATAAGTAATGCTGTACTTGCAGAACACCACAGTGATACATTTATGCATCGGTAAGGAATGGTATCGATTTCCATCATCTTTCTTTCTGCCTTCTGGCATAAAAAACAGTAAGAATCAGGTTCTGGTAGCGGAACTGAATTTTATAAAAAGTGAATTTGCTGGTTTACTACCAAAACCGTATATGAAAGGTCCTTTGCCTGAAATTACACGTGTCATACCAACTGAAATGAATAATCTTAATCAGGAGGAGAGCAGTAGGTTAGTATTTTACATTCTTGTATGAAGTTTTTGACTTCTGCTCCAACTTATATTTTTATTTCATAAAATCCGTTTGAACACTTCTACATTGTGTTGGCGAGAGAAATTTAAATAGTGATACACCACAGAGAGAAACTTTCAACAAACCAAAGCTATACTATTGTTCATTAGTTGGTTAGTATTATGCACTGGAACCGCCGGTAACTAAGCAACGAATAATTCTGATGGATTGATATGCTAGTTGTCGTGGTAGATTTCTTTCAATTAGTGCGTATTCGTGTATACCATACAGTAAATATAAATCTGATTGCTAGTTATGGTAACTTAATTAATTTGTTCCATATTTTTACTTTTACAATATCTTAGAAAGATGTTAAATATGCTTTTCAGATATGTTGATATTGAACAGTGTGATTTTTTGATCGACCTAGAAACTCCAAATACCACTGTCCTTGAGCCAAATTATGCAACACAGGTAAAGAATCTTTTTTCATTATTCAATATTCTTTTATATCATTGCATTAATGATTGTCTATATTCTCATCCATCATTATAGTATTCTTCATATCAGTTTTTAATATTTGAGTTTTGTAAATTAAAACTCAAGCATTCAATTTCAGAAATATCGACTAATATAATAGTGATATCATTTTTAACAATTTCTTTGCAAAAACTGAGCATTAGAATCAGTGAAAACCATAAGAATCACTGAATTTTATTTTTAAAATTGCATTTCTGTCTATTGTTACGTATTATTTTTGTAGACAAGCATTTGGCGTTCAGTAGTGAAGAAGAAGTTTCTGCTATCGGCTTATTCTCATCCGTTTTATCGCGCATTTTACATCCCATTTATAACTGGTTCCAACAATGTTTACGGTGATTATCACCTCCTTGAAAGAATGCGTACTCATGTCATTCATAATGATGTAATGGTGTAAATACTAGCACATGGATTTTTCCTTTCTTAATTCAAATTTATTCTGCTAGCAATAAAGCTATTTCGCATAACTGTACCGCCATATATGGATGATATTTTTTCATAGTGTCAGATGTTCGACCCTTTATCTTCCAGTTTAATTTAATTTATTCCAATTCTCTGTTATTAATTAGGAACAGCTTTAACAGTAAGTCTCCAAATGTTAATTTCTTCACATCTTTCTACTTTTTTTGGCAGCACTGCTTGATTTTACAGCGAATTTGTCCCTTGAATTTATTACATTATTTATAGATATTTTGGTACATTCAGAACAATAAGTGATAACATTAGATAAATAGACTGATTAGAGAAATGTGCCATAAAAATTATGGATGAAATGAGATCAATTCTAGTTTTTATTAATTTATCAACCACATTCAAATGTTGCTCCTAATATCCTTCTATCCATATTTATTTTTGATCATATTGATGAAATTCGGTTTCCTGTCATAACTTTGTAAACATTTCCAGTGATACTAGTATTTGATGCTGAAGTGAGGATGATTTCGATAGATAAATGTTTGTACTATTTAGTGGATTAATTCAAAAAAAACGGGACTCAAGAAGAGATTTATATTTTTGGTAAATCCTACTACCCCAAAAATTTAGATATAGTCTGATGAAAGAATCTTATAGTAGTATCAGGTGGTACTATAACTCCTGATAATTTATATATTTTTATTCCTGCTGTTAACCAAATATTTTTTTTAATATTATTTTCTTTCATTCTCTAGCTTTGTTTATTTCATTCATTTATTTGTTCATCCGTAGAAAAAGGGAGTCCATATGCGACGGGCCCTTTCGATAAATCATTTAAAATTTCCATAGCTAATTATGCTTTTTCCCCATGTGCTGTAGCGTTATTAATTGAAGGATAATCGAAATTGCCATTTTAAATTATCGCAATATTAATTGAATAATAGAAGTAATTATACAGTTCCTGTTAATGACTGGTTTGGAAAAAAAATTGAATCCGTTAAGAACGTCAGAATAAGAACAATAATTATATTAGCTTGTAGAATTACTGATTTAAAATTTGAGGTTTTTTTCTTTCTCTTTCGAACCATTCATTAATATTTACAAGCTATATCATTATTTCGTTGTTATATTTGGATTTTTTCTTTTTTTGTATTGCAATATTTTCTAAAACATTTTTTTCGTTTTTTTTTTTAGGTTTTTTTTGTTTTTTTTTTTTTTTTTTTTTTTTTTTTTGCAGAATGGAGTTTTTTTTTTTTTATAATATCTTTTTCATATTTCGTCTATTTTTTTCAATAGTTTTTATATGTTTTGTACTTTACTTTTCCCTTTGCGTCATCATACAAATCCGATAATGTTACAATTCCATTTGTAACATTAAATAAATTTTTTCCATTAGTTATGATTATTTTCTTGTTTTTATAACTCATTACGATTTTTTTTCTTAATTATTGTGTAAGAGATTGATTAGTATGTCTCGGTCGGAAAGTTCTGATCACGTTTCAATCGTATATTATTGATAACTAATTTACAAATGATTATTATTCATTAGTTTATCCGCTAGTTGATAACCAGTAATTTTACGTGATTGCTCCGATTGTAGCTGATATCAAATCGAACCCAGCTGATGTTTGTCTTACTAATTTTAGCTCATTTATTTTAAGTTAATCTGAAAATTTTCGCATCAATTATCAAATTCTTGTGCTTTAAATTATTCTTCCATATAGCAGCTATGTTTCTGTTTTTTCTTTTTTTTTTTAAGAAGGTATTCGCAGTTTCTTGTTGATGATTTTGCCATTATTTGCCATCTTTGATGTTTATATTGTTAGAATTTACTTGAAGTTAGTAAGTTTTTTATTTTTTATCTTGCAGCACTATTAACTAGAATTTTCCTTTTTTTTTTTTTGGAAATATTTAATAATTCTGAAATAAAATTTTATTTTAAAGTCTTTTCAAAATTGATTCAGAAGGAGAAGACAGTTATTGAACGAGCATCACATATTTTCGCTAATATTAAATGGTACATTGTAAAATGTGATAAATTTTTCAGTGTTCCGTGAGCAATTTGCAATTTAAAACATATTATCCAAGTATTACAGAAATGTCCCAGCAGCAATACTAGAGTTGATAATTTTGTAGCTCCTAATGATATATCAATGTTTAACTCAAATCACTGTATGCATTTTGCTAATTGCATGTGAATTACCCTTCCCAAAAGAAAGAAATGAAATTAGTTGGGAAGATTAACTAAAGCCCTAAATTCTTTATATTCTTTTTTTTTTCTTTCTTTTTTTTTGCATGGTTTTACCCTCTTTGAATTGATTGCAATTTTTATGATTTGAAAAGTAAACAGCATCAATTTAAAAATCTGGATTGTTTTAGGGTTATTTCATTATTTTATTTAATAAAGGAAAAGAAGAAGGGAAATAGAGGAGAAGAAAAATTTTTATTATTTGTGAAAATAGTCAATGTGGTCGAATTATTGCTATATTATAAATAGCAGTAACAATGCACGATTCAAGGGAAGGCGATGATTTGGAAAGCACACATATTCTTATATCTGAACAAGAGCAATCGACAGTAGAAAGGTAATAACACTTCTGATATTACAATTAATTCACAAGAAATATCAATTTTAGCATAATTTAATTATATCATAAGTGATAATTTTGATTTCTTCGTAAAAAAAAATGAAATTTAATAATTTCATGTTGTGCTTAGTGATTTATTTATTTATGTATTTGTGTAGAGTCATCACGTATTCATCACGTGATAAACAGAAATTATGATAATTCTATCAGTTATTATTGCATCAAATAACGATTTAAAAAGTGAACAGAAAATAGTCCAAACAATTCTCACCTTCAAAGTGCAGACTTTGATGAAGAAATTCGGTGATATAGCATATTCCACTGGGTGTTTACACTATAAAATATAGTACTCTCCACAGAACAAATATTCCCGAAGGAAAAAGTGAAATGCTTGCTTGAGATAGAGTTTTTTTTTTTTTTCCAAATAATTACTAATTATGAAAATTTTTTAAGGAAGTGGTGGAAAACAAGTTATGGAATTATCATATTATTTTGTGTTGTGGCAAATTTCATCAACAGCGCTGATCGAGTTATTATGCCAATTGCCATTGGTAACATAGCTGAAGAATTTGATTACTCTTTGGTTCAACAGGGATGGATTTTGAGTTCTTTCCCAGCTGGCTATATTAGTTCACAAGTATACATTATCGTATCTATCAAATAGTAACAAATTTTAAGCATAATTTAGTTACTTTTTCTTGTTAATTTGTAAATCAAATATTTGGATAAAATTAAAACCAAGATAGCATGGTAAAAAGTATTAGGGAACCGTTAATATTTTATTATTTTTCTCCTCAATAGTTTTATATTTTTCGTTTTTGAATTCATCCAATTCTTGATGTTTCTATAATATTATATCCGAAAAATGACGCTGTTACTGAAAATAGTGAACACATATACAAAAATCTGTAAATAAGTTTGTTCTTATCTCTTGATCAGAAAGAAATTTGATTGATTAGATTCTAGTTGAACTGATACTGCCACACCGTTTTTTGCAATTGATTTAATTCTTTCAATTTGGGAATTAATCCGTCGTGTGACCACCTCTTTACATGATTAAGTTCGAAGTTCTGGTCCATTTAAGGAGTTGTTTTTATATCACTTTCTTTCTTCTTGGGATCGCTGCCGATATAGATGACTAGTGTGAACCTTTATTATTAACTTTTTGACTGACTTTTTTCATCCTTGAACTAGATATTTTCCTCTTTGCCCATTCCCCATTGTATACAGATTATAAATATAAGATGAATAAGAAATTATAAGTTGTTTTTCTGAGACTTTTATTCTATTAGATCTCACCTTGATCAAGTTGTTATATAAAATAGTAACTTTAGTAATAAAAGTATACTATAATATTGCATATAAAAAACCTTTCTGTAAAGAAGAAATTATGATTGTTTTGCAATTTTAGTAATATCTTAAATCAAAATCGTCAACAGTTATAAACGATTCATTCATTGAAATTTTCTCTTTCGGTTTTTAGTAAAAACTATGCAAGTTATGAACTTAAAATTTCAGATTGTTAGCACTTGTGCATGCTCCCAACTTGGCGGACGATTTCTCCTATTTTTTGTTGTACTATTATGGTCAATTAGTACTTTACTAGTCCCAATTGTTGCTTCATCATATCATTTGCTCATCTTTGCTCGAGTTGTATTAGGCTTAGGCGAAGGATTGGGTAATTTTTGGAAATTATGAAAAGCTTTAGCTGGAAATTTTACTTTCATGAAAAAAAATTATTGAGAAGAAATTAATATTTTTTGAAGTGTTTTAATTTTACGATTATCTCTGAATATAATGATTTTCAAGGTCTTCCAACAATGTATCATGTGTTTGCCCAAGTTGTACCATTACAAAAACGCTCAACTGCATTTTCATTTCTTGCTGCAGGTGGTGCAGTTGGCCAAACGTTAGCAGCAGCTGTGAGTGCCTGTTCCTGTTTTTGTCTTTGTTTTTTTTCTTTTTTGTTTTTGCTTAAATTTATTTGGTCATGAAAATTTTCTAAGAAATACTTCAAAATACAAAATAATGGCGTAAATTATCTGTTTCATTCCTCCCCAAATCATTTAAATAACGCTATGGCATTTTCAGATTTGTCCGCATTTGAAATGGGAATATCCATTTTATGCGTTTGGAGCATTTGGATTATACTGGTGTATTTTATGGTTGAAAACAGATATGCATCTGCAACCACCAACCGATCATCTTCTTCTCTTTCAAAAGGTCTCCCTTTAAATAATTTTCCATAAGATTTAAAAGAAAAAAGTTTTTTATCTGTTTCTTTTTGAAATACAATATAAATTTCGATATTACCTGCATATTAATATTACATAGCTCTACAGTGTGAGGGAGATATTTTTATTAATTTTTGTCGACAAATATAAATTTCCAGAGAGAGAGGAAAAGGAAAATTTTTCACTTTCTTCAGAAGAAATACGGATTTTGCAGATGCGTAACCCATTAAGATGGTGGAATCGATTTGTGACACTACCACCGCTTATAGCAATTTACTTTGCCCATTTTTGCATGAATTGGAATGCTTACATAATTATGCATTGGCTTCCAACTTATTTACGTGTTGCTTTCCATGCGGATAATATGGCAGTGACGTTGGCTGCTTTGCCATATTTTGTTAATAGCTTATGTGGTATAGGTATGTTTTATTTCAAGAAAAAAAAAGAAAAAGAAAGAAGAAAAATTATGCACCTCGAAAATGATCTCTGTAATGCATAAAACTCCCCGTAATTCCTTGGAATTTCTTGCAACTACTTCGATTAATAAAATTGCTAGTTAGCATTTTGTTTTATTTGTTTTCCCCATTGGCATATTTACTGAGCATAATTTCAACATACAGTGCATTTTCAAATTAATTATAATTATATGTATAATGTCCGGACTTAGTTTGCATCAAGTCCTTTTTCTCACAGGTTTAGATTAAAGCTATGTTATAATAAATAAGCAATAATATTACCCGATTCTGCATTATACTTCAGAAAAGATGATGAAATAGTAAATGCAACAGTCGTCAACACTGATACTTTTAGGAGCAGGTTATTTGGTTGATGATTTGGTTAATACGAAAAAGGTAACATTACTTCACGCACGAATTTATGCTACTGTTTTGGGCCTTATAATTCCGGCGGTATTACTCATTGCTTTTGCATTCGTCAGAAATCTTTTTTTAGCTATTTTGTAAGATTTTTTGTTTTTCTTAGCTGAATTAAGCATTTCAAATTCCGATTGCCTAACATTTTAATACTTTTTCGTCCTGCATCATTTGGCTTATAAAATCAAACAGCATAGAAAATTGTATAGTTTAACCTTGTCTCATTCTGCTCTCAAAGTGCAGCTGACACGATGTACTTAGAAACTTGATGCAAATCTTCCAGTATTTAAAATCATATTATTTCAGACTTATTAGTTCAAGTATGGGAACATTGGCAATAAATTCAGCAGGACATTTAAGCAATCATGCAGATGTTGCCCCAAAATATGCTGGCATAACATTTGCTATTTCAAATACTATTGTAAGTACTTTTCAGTATACAAAAAGAAAATAATAAAATCAGTGCAGTTAACGTATGAAAAAAAATGAGCGTTTGCTTAGTTTGAAGGGTTAAATGTTTCATTATAAAAGTTTTGGAAGAATCCATAGGATATTGTAAGGAAGTCTAATATACTTCGATATCATCATATAATAAGTTTAAATGTTTCCATCCGTTTCTATAATAAAAAATTATAGGCAACTTTACCTGGTCTTACAGTTGGCCCATTAACCGCTCACTTAGTTATCGAGTCATCAGGACGTTGGTGGCCAGCGTTCGTTTTAGCTGGGGTTTTAAATTTTACTGGAGCAGCCGTCTATGCGACTTATGCAGCAGTGAAACAAGTAATCTAACGATAAATAATTTATTTTGAACGGAGGACATTTGGGAATTTCATGCGTTGATATTTCCACAGAAGTGGAAATAAAGAAGTGCCTGTCTTGACACTAGTTATATTCATACCTTATCAAAATAAAAACAGCTGGTAGTTTCTTTTCGACATATATAAATAAATGATCCAGATGATGGCGTGAAATTGCCAAAAGAGTAACGACTAACGAGTGGAAAGGTATAGTGATTTGTATACAAAAAAATTCATTTTGAATAAATAATTTGCTTCTCACCTTAATAAAATGGTCACCTGTGCTAAACAGACCCGGCAGAATAGGGTAGTAGCATTTTGGTCACTTTGACGTCATATTACGCAATGGGGATTTTAATTATGAAATGATTTACAGCATATCTGAAAAACATGAGTTGCATTTGCCATCGACAGGATTACGTAATTAATTTAATATCATTATGAGATGTACAAATCCGTCCGAAAATGGATACAAAAGATGTATTACGTCCTGTCACTTGTAGAGGATGATGGAAAATGGAAAAGTAAGTAGGGAACACACCTAACTACCATTTACATTTCTTAATATCGTAAAGTAATTTCGCTCCGAGTGTTTGGATAAATGCCACATATCCGCTTTGTTACAATGAATGCTGAATGGTTTGCACTTGTCTGATCATCGATTTTTTTGCATTACACATCTTGTTTATATTTATAATTCTAACCACGCAAATAACAACATAAAGCCCTATTTCTTATCATCTTTTGCTTTCTGCCGATTTTGTCTTTTGCGCAATTTTCCATCCAATTTTTGCATCTGTTCAACAGCTTCGAATGAGCCGCGTACCACGCGTACACCATAACTTTTCGCCATTTCGCCAAGTGGTCCTTCTGTACTCGCAAAATTTTCTTTATCTACTGTCGAAGTGTGCTGCAAAATATCAGCTACACTGTTGACGAAAAATTTTGAGGTGAACGAATATAAGGGTTTTTTAAAATTCATCTCCAGAAAAAAAAGAATGAAAGCAGTATTTTACCTCGGTTAGATCTTTTCCGTTCCCTGTTCCAGTGCTAACCTCACTTCCACTAATTTTAATTTCTTGTTCTTTCTTAATTGCTTTTATTAAATCGTAAATTGTGGCTTCATGTTCCGTATTTACTTTCGCATATTGCTATAAAAATACAAAAATCGTTAAAATCGTTTGTATAAATTCATAGAAAAATATCTCATAAAAAGCATTTCAAAATATCTTAGAGATACCTGTAATACTTCCAAATCATTCGCTTCTTTCATCTGACAATTCTTCCATGATTCATCAGGAAAAATTGCCTTAACTAGACGTATCAAATTTGCAGCATCTTCTGTCCTAAAATAAAATCAAAGAAGTGGTAAGTGACTTCCTAAAGTTTAAAACGACAGAAAAGTCACCTTTTCTCCGCTGCATAATGATTTAGCAGAGGCCCATATTTGTTGTTCAATGCAAGATAGAAGACGAAGGGTCCAAAATGCCTGGTAGAGTGCAAATTTGCAAACTTATTACCATCCACTGTACGATCAAATACTGTATGGCAAAGCTAAAATTTATCAGTGTGCTAAATTTTACTCAGAATTTAAGAAAGAGCTTTATAGCACTTAAAATGAGAACTGTCAGTTAATCTTGCGACAATTATAATCAGTACAGCAGTGCTTCAAACCGTTTGCTATTCTTTAATCAATTAGTACGTCGATAGAAGAAACATGATTAAATATTTGACTAATATAATTTGCGCTAACCTTGATGAAGACTGGGTCATTTGGCAAATAATAATGGCAAGCCCAATCGAGGACATGCTCATGGTCATCCCTGTCCAATGCCATCTAAACAAACATTTTATCACCTATAGGAAATATATGTAATTAAATCATGCAGTACAGATCTTCCAAACTATTATTTATCAATGGAATCAATGAAATTTATTGGTGAAATTAGTGATCATATACTTGTAAATACGGATCCTTGAACAGTGGTGGTTCGTACACAGGTCGATAAGGACGGTCCTTATAAACCCTTGACATTCGATCTCGTTCTTCTGGTATTGCACTACGTAACGTTCCATCTGTTTCCCGCACAACAACTGCGCGCACCTATAATGAAAGTAATACTTATCCTAACGGCGATAAAAAGAGTTATACGACAGAAAGAAAAAAAAAATGAATGCTTTCACCTGAACTCCAAGACCAAACGAAAGATCTGTGAAGATATATTTGCTGTTATCAAATCCTTCGATTTCCGGATCCTTTGCTAGAATAATTGGTAAACTACAGCGTGGCTCTAGTACCGGTACAAATTGTAGAAAATTCGTACCAATTTCTTCCATGTTTTTCAATGTCTGAAATAATTTCGACATAACAGAATTGTGAAACCGTATGTAACACAACGACTGATGGTCTAAATATCATAAAAGTATCTCAAAACTTAACATTTTAAAAAAACTTTCAGTAGAAAACTATTAAAGGAAAAACAATGAAGCACATGCACTATTTAATATATAAAACTACGACACCATCTGATAGGTTTCATCTGTCATTAGAGCATAATGTGCACGCTGAGGTTGAGTAGTTGGCCGATTCATAAATAATTTTTCAAGATTTAATCCCGTAAGACGTTTAAGTAAATTCTGAATATCACTCCTTGTGAAAAGACGTTCCACATCAGTGCTACTGCTGCCACCAGCTTGTTGCGTCTCGGACAATATTCTGTAAGATACAATTAAAGCATCATCTCGAACAACAAACTCAAAATCTACTATTATGACATAATTGAACAGAACCTTAAAATAATTGTTTAAACATTTTCAGGAGCGGAAACGTAAAGTTGAAATATGTCAAAGTGACCTTGTCTTAAATTTTTCCGAAACTCATAAAACTCATCCATACACTCATTCGTTTTATCGTATGCTGGTTCATTCTAGACCAATTTTTATTTATTGTTTACTACAGTTTACTTGAAAATAAACTGTGTACTTCATTTATAATTTATTCGTATTTAATTTCAAATCAATGATTACATTTATTCGGTACTACGTAATATATTCTAAATTACTAAAAAAAAAGTAAAACTACAAGTAAGACTACACTTCGGATTAAAGTAATGATCTTTTATTTAAGAAATACATTAGCTTATTTTGAAAGAGCATAT
The DNA here is from genome assembly GCA_003012265.1 of Setaria equina. Taxonomy (NCBI): domain Eukaryota; kingdom Metazoa; phylum Nematoda; class Chromadorea; order Rhabditida; family Setariidae; genus Setaria; species Setaria equina. The sequence goes on from PQVD01002307.1 coordinate 14,130, forward strand.
TAGACTTGCTGAATAATACAATAAATCTACTTACAGTAACCATCTTATATTATTCTTTAATTTTACTTTATTTTGTTCATCATCAAGATAACCTTACTCTTTACATTTAATCCAAGCGGAATAAAAACTTTTCCGTACTGCCATATGATTATCGTTTCTTGATCCAACTAACAGTCTCCATAAATTTTTAGTGCCAACCATAACTGAAACAAAAGTATGAACGTTACCTCCCGAAGGAACTAGTTTAAGTTTCTTAAATTTCATCTAACCCTTAGAAAGGTGTTAAACGATCAAACAATAAAACAAGTTCCAGTTTTCTTTAGAATTTTATCAAGTTGAAAAAAATATCTTAAAGTAAAACTCTTAACTTGCAATATTAACTCTTTCATTTAATTCTTAAAAAAAAAGTGTCAAACGATCAAACAACGAAATAATTTCAATTTCTTTCAAATTTTATTAAGTCAGGAAAGAACAATATCCTGAAATGCAATCTTTGATTTTCAATACTCGATCAGAGATTCAAAGAAAACTTAATAAAATTTATATGGTTCTACTAACCCTAAGTTTTCAGGTCCTTATTTCTGCATGGAAGTAAGCTAGAAGTAATTATTGTTAAGTCCCTAATAACATAACCAAAACAACACCAGTTTATCACACGACAGGCCGGAAAAGAAGTACTCGACAAAGATTGGGATCCATCATAGATCACTTCGCGACAGTCATTGTGGCATAGTTACAGCCTGGTGACAAAACGAACCGGTTATTGACACACATGTGCGTCGTATTGGGGGTGGATGGGAGCGGAGCGCGCATGTGCAAGTTTGGGTTGTTTACGTTTTTCGGTCATATGATGATGCACTGCTACGGGAGATTTCTTACGTATTTCACGTTGAAATATGACGTATTTGTAGTTTATCACAAATTCTAGTAAGTTACTTTGTTGGTATGTGTGTCAGTACCGTAAAAGTATTATTTACAATTTATTACAGATTTTAGTAAGTCACGTTATCACCATACGTATCAGTGCGATAAAGACATTGTTTATAATTTATCACAAATTTTAGTAAGTTACTTGGCACTACACATTCGAATTAACTTCGTAAAAGCATTATTCATAATTCATCATAATTACATATTTTAATAAGTTACTTTGTTACCACATAGTCGATTCCATAAAGGCATTGTTTATAAATTACGATGAATTTTATTAACTTCATAGTATATGCAAATCGATCTCGTGAAAGTATTGTTTATAATTTGCTGTAACATTTAGTAAGTTACTTCATCGGCAAACGTATAAATTAATTCCATAAAAGAATTGTTTATAATTTACTACAAATTTTAGTAAGTTACTTTATTACCATGCTTGTCAATTCTGTAAAGCTGTTGTTTCTTAATTTTACTACAACATTTAATCATTTGCATCACCACCACATGTGAATTAGTCCCTAAAGCAATTGTTTAGCAGCAATCAATAAGTTATTCCACCACATTCAATACCTCATTGTTTTAAGTATTTTTGAATTAAAATCATATTGTACTAATGAGTCATGATGATGTCTATGATAATCACGGAAAAATGGATGGTATTTTGTTAAGCTACCATGGTTTCGAAGTCTTAAATATTAAAGTACTGTGACGGTGATACTTTATTTGATAAGTTGTTATAATATGAAAATCTGTGGGATTTTTGAAAGTAGACATCATCATGACTCATTTATACGCCGTAGTTAGTGTACTTCTTTACCAGGAATTCTTTATCAAGAATCGCTTATGATAAAACATTAAAATTTGAGATATTTTCAGCAAAGAGCTCTGTTTTTTAAAAAAAAGAGATATGGTATTAGGTGTTACCTGTAGAAATGGGAGATTTGCAAATGTAAATATCGTAGAAGTCATATTTACATAATGCTTTGCTATATATGTGTTTTGATGATATGTTTATCAACCCTTTACAACTGATTTTATGTATGAATGGTATTAATATGATATTACAATGATTCGCTACTGGCAGGGTATTTAAGAATTCACACTCACTTGTACCTGCATGTTGTTGTTGAAAAGCAATTTTTTTTTAGACATTTTTCTCCTATACTTTTTTGTCGCCCGTGACATTAGGCAGATTAATAAGTTCGGGATTTTCTCACAGTCTATTAAAGAAGTTAAATTTTTAAGCTTCTAATTTCAGAACTCGACGAATGGATGGAAAACTTTATTTTTTCTCATATTTTTTTCTCTGAAAACTATGCTATAGCATATTCATCATTTAGTTATCTTTCTCACAAGCAGATGGCCGCTCAAGGAGCGTGGCCACTTGGCAGCTTCTGGGGAAAATGTTTTATGTACGTGTGGAAGGCAGTATATGCAGGATACTAACTCAGAAGAGGAAGGAAATATCGATGAGGACTGGTGTGATCTTCATGGACAATTTGATATTCATTCATTTATACGCAGTATAAAATTTACTTCACAGCGGAACGATCTTCATTTAAGATAGTGTTAATTGTATAGGAAACACACTACGTGCTTATAGCATTGCTAAATATTGTCACAATTTTTATTATAAAATGTTATTTTTCAGGTTTTGTGCCGTCGCTTTTAATATCGAAGCCAAAATTCTGAAATGTCGACCACTGTTGTTGCTGCTGATTCAAACCAGTTAAATTTCAATCCATCCTGGTCAGTCGATTCAGATGCTGATTTGTATTTTGTTTTAAAAAAATATTCAGACATATTTTACCAGTAGTAAGTAATTAACTGTTACTTAAATAATAATTTGTATTTTAGCTTCGATTTATGTCTGAAATGCGTGGCAATCCATTCTCATCGAGTCTGCCATATCATTTAGTATTCCAATATACAGTAATTAGAGAAGTAATCTTAAAATCAGTATGGGATTCATTGCGCATGTTTGCCTTTGTATATTTTAGGATGCGACCTGTTTCTATGCCGATATCCGCAGGTGGGGGAAATAATAGCGGTAATCGTGCGGATTCGTTATCGGTTTCTGAAAATGTTTGTTGTAAAGTTTCAAAATTTATTATAATTAAGATCACTTATGTTCAGCTAAACAATGTCGTTATTTTATTTTTGCCAGTATGGGTCCAACTGCCTGTTGGCTGACTCGGCACTTTCGTTTTGAAAAGTGATTGCTAACTGAACTGGTAGCCAGTAAAAAACTAAAAGCTATATCAGTATTAAATCAGCAAGTTGCTTTAATGAATAACATTGTTTCACCCCTAAAAAACATTTGTATAAAGGTACATGTTCAGCATATACTGTTCAAAATCAAACGGCCTGATCCACGGAGTAATCAGACAGTCTAAATAATTGGAGGCATTTCTTTGCATTAATGTTCGATCTCTCCAGTACCATCACCAAAAATTTAATCTAACTGCAAATCGTTTCATCTTTTTTTTTTAGTCTGTTGTCGATTATCCCATAGCGGATCCAATTTTCGTGAAAAATCGTTATGGTCGGGAGGATCTTCTAGCTCTTCTTTCCAAAGATGTACATCCACCAGATGGTCTTGACAAATGTCAGTTTTATGTGGTTGCTGCTCAAAAACCAATCGTATTGACGCCGCTGTCGGATACCGAAACGGTCAGTTGCTATGTCATACGATATTTTTTCGCATATGAATTGAAGGAAATACCAATTTTATAACTTCCGGACTTTACTATGGTATTTCATTTTTATAGTTTAGTTGTAGAAAATTCGAAATCATTTTGGTAAGAAATCAATACTACAAATTTCTTCGGGTATTCCAGCGGTTACAACATAACATAAATTCGAGTAAAGCGATGAGTTTGCTGAGTCATGCGGATCGGGCAACAATTGCTTCTGGTGGCATGATTGGTGGCTCCACCATCCCTATCCAGTTAAGAACGAGCCAGGAGAACCGATCATTTTCTCCGATGTGGATATCTGCTTCAGGTATACCGACTTCAATCTTTTTTTATTATTCGCACCTTTCCACAGTGCTGTAAAATGATGTAGTTCCAGAATTCTGATGAAATTTCGTTGAATTATAATACTTCTTCTGCCCTTTTTGTTTTGAAGTACCATTTTGCAGGAGAAAGGGGTATTTAAATGATTTATCTTTTGCTTGGCCACTGACTGAATGGTTTGTTGTTCTTAAAGCTAGTAAAGTTTTTTTCTGATGAAGAAAAAAGTCAGATCTGCTTACAGGTGGAAATAATGGTTTTGGAAGGGGAAACATACAGTTGGGCCGTGCCACTTTTGGAGGTTCCTATCGTGGTCGTGGTATAACGCAGACAAGTTCTTCCAACCCATCCGATCCACCAGTAATCGGGCGACTTAGTTGGTTTACTATTACTGGAAGTGCACAAATTTTTTTAATAAAATTTTTTTTTGTCACTCAACTCTTATCATTATTATGATATATGGTATTTCTTCAGGTGCTAGTCGACTTAACCGTACTGGCATACCTGGTTTTGGCCGAGGAAGTTGTACCACACAACCGTTTAATGCACGAGCCCAAGGTCTGTATGATCCACGAGATCCACGTGACCGTCCGAGACAACGCCTTCGTAGTACATCTGATGACGGATCAAACCCAGCATTCGCTAACACCGTTGATGATTCGGCTGCCGCTTTGAATAGTGGTTGGACCCAAGTAGGACGAGCTGCAGCGCCGTGGAATAAGAGAACACATGTTGGTGCGAATACAACAATACAACAACCAGCAGCGAATACCGAATTTACTAGTCAATCGCAACTACCCGAGTGGATGAGTGATGATCGAGAAAGGTTTATTTTACTGTTCCGTCAATTTACTACTGCCCTGGTTTTTTTAATGTGATTTAATTCACATGTTCCAGAGGTGATAATTCAAATCTGGAAGAAACAGGTTCATTTGATGACAGGGGCCAGTTTCAAACATCAAAATTTGCTCAGCGAATGGCAACATCCTTGGATTTAATGCAAAACCCAGCATCAAATATACCAGTAGATATTCCAGAAAGGTTATTTTGATCCTTTGTTTCCTATCAGTGTTTCTTTTTCATTTTCTTACCATCATGCCGTGTTTTTCACTTCGATATTGTTTTCTGTACGTTTAATTATAATTTATCTTCCCTGACTCTGATTCAATTCTTTGAGGTTATTGCTACTGATTTTGCTGGAATCTTATTATAGGAAACCTGTGCATTTTCAGACAAAGATCACATCAAGAAGAGGAAAAGCCAGCTTTAACGCCATCCTTACCTGTCACCGTTCCGAGTGCATGGTCTATGTTACCCAATAATTTGGAGCAACCACAACCAAATAGAATTGCAAAACCATTTGTTGAAGTGAGTTTTTTCTGTTTTTGTCAAATTTTATGTGATATGTAGAATTCACCATAGAAAATATATTGACATTTAGACTAACTTCTCATCAACTCTTAGGAACACTAAAATAAATACCAGTTTATCCTTGATTTCATAGGCTTATGGAATCGTTGTGCATTCTATCGTAGAACTTATACATTTTCCAGAGAAAGTCTCAGACATTTGTATATATGCTTTGTTGTAGATCCCAGGCTCCCAATTTTTTCTAAATCATTTACTGAATGGACAAAGCATTTGAAAGAAATTTTATCTTATTGTCACTAATGATGGCCTCTGTGGAATCTAAGATTTATGAAGTGTTCTATAAATAACGGCGGCTGCTAGCGCTTTTCTTTTGTTTGTGTATGTGAATTTTGGCTTAATAATTTCAGAAACCTGATACTAGTATAGCTTTGTCATCTGAGCAAGCCGCATCGGTAGCTGCTACAACCGCTTCTGTTGTAAACAATCCATTCCAGCAAAATGTATTGTTTTACATTATGACTTTTCTGTTTTCTTTAATTTTTTTCGTTATCCATTTCTGTATTGATATGTAGTTTTTACTGTATGCCGTCTTACTGTTTTCGTTTCAACTAAGTTTTAAATAGCAAAAAGCAGTTGGATATAGTTCTTCATTATCTATTTAAATAATGCTGAAAGGGGTATTTTTGATGGCTAGGAAGAGGTATGTAGGCTTCGAAACAAAAAAAAAGGTAGGATTATGGTAGCTGTGGGTCAGTATGACAGTACTGTTTGTTTGTATAACTTCTATTTTGCTTCAGTATGCGGATGATGTAAGCTTACTGGGTCATGCTACTTCAATAGGGTTAACTTCAAGGAGTGATTATGTTGACGAATGGTTCTATGTGGATCCAAAAAATGCTGTACAAGGTCCTTTTCCGACGATTCACATGCAGGTAAGATTATGCTAAGAAAAGAAAGTATCGAACGAAATATATATATGTATGATGGAGCAGTCTTATAGAGATTTTCAGGCGTGGTATAAATTGGGCTATTTTACATCAGATTTACGAGTTCGATATGGGCAGAATCCAGATAACAGTTTTATGACGTTGGGTGAGTTAATAACGATGAACGGTGATGAGACACCATTCAAACTGAAACCTCTCCCACCACCAGTAATGCAGTTACCTTTGCAACAAACTCAGGAAGTGAGGTAAAACATTCTCACTTTTATGCATTGCTGCATGCTTATTATGAGAAATAATTTATGGCTATTTGGTTATGTCCTGTCTGAGCCGTGGTTAGGATAATATTTTGCAAACGAAAAGTAGATGTCATGAGGTTCGTACGCTGTACGATCTGCAATTAAAACTTGTTGAAATCGTTATTCATAAAGCGTTATTGTTCAATTGTTTCCTAGTGGTTTTTTTCTTTATATCACAGCAGGAATATTTGGAGTCGAGATTATAGTGTATCCCTTATCGAGGCTGCAAAAGTCAAGAAAGAACGACAGGTTAATTCGTCTTTTATCGTCTTATTTAAAATATTACGAAACATTACAAAACATATAGTTTTTCTTTCTAACTACTTTCTAACATTATGAGATTTTAAAAAGTATGTGTATTCAGTATTCTTCTCAGTTAAATATTGTTGAATTTTTTTATTCTTAGAAACTGGAAGAAGAGCAGCGCCGAGTGGCAGAACAGGAAAGGCAGTTAAAAGAAATGCGAGAGGCTTTACTGAAAGAAGAAGAAGAAAGACTGGAACGAGAACGGAGAATTATGGAAAAAGAACTCCAACTTCAGAGGGCACAAGTAAGGATTCCGCTACGCGATCTAACTCTTCGTAATTTGAATTCAGGAAAACAGAATTCGCCATTTTTAGATCACTGTAATGTCATTTTTTAAATTTCAGGAAGAACTGGCACAGTTAGCAGCGGAAGAAAAAGAGCGAGCGGCAGCAAGAGAGCGTGAAATAGAAGCTGAAAAGAAGAGATTGGCTGAAGAGATGGAAAGGACGAAAAAAGAAGAAGTAGAAAGGGCGTTAGCGGAGACAAGACGAGTATGAAATTTGTTCTCAAGCTTTTTAATAACGTCGTCAGTGAAGTGGAGAGAAAGTTTGAACGAAAGATATCTGAACTGTTAATTTCCTGTTTTGCTCTTTGTTTTCATCTTGGAGATCTGCTCTTGTTATTTTAGAAGGAAGAAGAAAAAGATCAGCAGCGTTTGAAAGCGGAAGCGGAAAGGCGTATCAAAGAAACGAAGGAATTAAAGAAAAAACAAGAAACTGAAGAAGCAGCTCAAAAAACAACTGAGCAAGAACGAATACGACAGCAAGTGACAGTGTCTGAGACTGCAGCTCCACGTGAAAAAGAAAATGTGCATCAGAAATCTTCAGCTGAATCAAGGAAAGGGGTAGGATATTTGGAATCTAGTTTAGCTTGAAAGCTGACGTAATTCGAAAGATGTAATCACTGCTCCTTTCAGCTTAGATATCTACACATGCAAACACTGGACAAAGCTTATATGAGCAAGTTCAAATAAACGTTTTATGTTGGGTAGAAACTGAAGAATTTGGGGACAAAATAGCATATTTATTGTCTGTTTATACGGTTTTCCTCTACAAGGTTTACAATACCACCCATTTTGAAATGTGTTCATGATTGCATATGAATGCTTGACAATTTGTTGAACTGCTAATATTTCAGACTGCAGCTAAAGAATTCGTTGTTACTGAAGAATTCGCACCGTCCTTGAAGCAAAAATCAGAAAATACATCTGGTAATTGGCCGTATTCTTGGCAAGTAACATATCAGAGTGGTGAAGAAAAAGTGGTAGCACCGAAAAGTTCGTCTCTTTTCCATTTTGTCTATAATAATGAAAATGTTGATATAAAAAATAAGTTTTTGTAGCTGCTCCGTGGGTTACTGCAGCAAATAAGGGTGCGATGGATCGAAGTGAGCCAAGTTTACTGGATATACAACAAGAGGAAGAACGACAAATGATTGCTGCTATGAGGCACAGACGGCAGGTAAATGGCGCAGCAATATGGAAAGATGCTAATGAAGCAGCGCGAGCAGGAGCTTGGAGTTCTACTACTCATAAGCTTAAATGGAGACAAGATTCTCAGGTTTTCCTTTTAGTACATCTTTAACGTGTCATTATTTCCACACTTCTTTCTGAAAATAGATGCAGTAGTGGACAGTCCAGATTTGAAAATCCGGCTGTCCCGAGGAATTTAGTAATGTTATTTCGAGCAGGGATAAAGTTAAATTTTTTTTTTTTGTTTGCTGTTGTGGATATCTTTCTTCACTTTCTTTTAGCCAGTATCTGAGACAACAGTTATGCCATCACGACAAGTTGCATGGGGTGGAGCCAAGGGCATGAATAATATAACCGTCTCAAAAACAGTCTGGGATGACACATCACCTTCCGATGACAACAAACCTAAAGCTAATAATAAGTATGGTTTGATATCTATACATCAAGCGTTAAAAATTAAAAACGCTTATGTTTATTATCTTGTAATAAAACTTTTATTTCATTTTCGGTAAATGTTATCGAGAGCAAGACTTTTCAGAAACATGCGAAGCACAAACAAGTCCGAGCGAGGAAATACGGAGCATGAAGTACGATATAGTGACGTTTTCATTCAGTTATTGGCTTCTTACATTTATATTGAATTTTTAAGATATCTCAGGCTTGGAAAGGAACAGAACAAATGTAAAACTTCCTGGGCATTATAATTTGAAAGACAGTGTTGTGTGGATTTAGAAGAAAATCTCGAAATGCTGCATGCTTTAGGCAATGAAAAAATTTTTCAAGCAATCAGTTACAAATACTGGTAATGCTCTCAGCAATTGGATGATAAATCGAGTGAAGCAGCTAAATCCTCAAGTGGATGCTGATGTATTTGCTGCCTTCATTGAAGGTGTCGATAATCCAAATGAGGCATGGCTGGAATTTTTTGTTTATGCAATTTTAAATTTTCTATAAGCATTCAATTCTCGATTCGTGTTGGTTTGTTACAAATTCTTTAGTTAGCCTTGTCTAAACGCTTCGATCTCATTTTAAAGTATTTTACATTAGAAGTGCATAAATTTTTTCCACGTTAATCTTTGAAACTTCAAGTTTTTTCTCTTGGATTTAGGTGGAAGACTACATTATTGGTTATTTGGGAGAGAGTCGTTTGGTGAAGGACTTGATACGAGAATTTCTAGAGAGGCGTTCCCAGGCCCGTCAGAAGAAGGAGCCTGTTGATAAGGATGTTAGTTTACACTTATTAATTTAAATTTCTGTTTGGTTCACACGTTTTAAAGACGCATTTTTCATGTATCAGATCAAAATTTGTTCACATTATTTTTTCTAATTTCTATTTTCGCAGGATTTAACTCATCCTGCGCAAGCCGCAGATGCATTAAGTACTACTGCGGCGAACAGTAAATCCGAAAATTCTACCTCGCAGCAAGTATTAACGGGTGGTGGAAAACGGAAGAAAAAGGGTAACAAAGGAAATAAGCTGGTTGTTGATGGTGCTTGTTTGGGTTTTAAAGGAGCAGTCGATCCGAATCGTGTTAATGTCGGTGAAATTGATACCGTCGGTGGTAGTACGATAATCGATTATTCTCATAAGTAATTATTTCAGTCGAAAATCAGTTTTTCTCCCATCTTTTTATAGGCACTATCTTTTCTAATTTTCTTGTCTTTGTTTTATAATTTTCCTTCGTTTTCGAAGGATATGTATGATTTCTTTGCTCGCACGTTATTTCTCGGTCCACGACAATGATCGGTCGGTTTTTTGATCTGTTTCTACTAGCTTTTGAACCAGTAAGATGTTTTACTAATGTTCTGGTGAAATTTTTAGTTAATTAGGAAATTTCGAGCTGACTTCTTGTTCAGATCGGTTTTGTTTAGTACTCAAAGTCTTTGCTTGCAATAAAAATGTTGCTTGCGAAGGATTTCAGAAAATAAACTTTCTTGCGATACTGCATTAAGTTTTTTAAATAAAATCCCTGCTTTTTGTATGTATTTTGCTGCTTCTTAATTTGGTTTTTTTAATTTTTTTTCTTTTAAATAGTGTCGGCTTATTTTGTAATTTTATATAGCGAAAGCAGGTAACGTTCACATTTCCATCATCGACCGTCACCTGATTATCCTAGATTGATTATATAAATAGTGGATTTAGCTTGCTCAATTTTAAGAGGGTGGGTAGAAAAAAACATCCGTTACTTTTCAGTTACCTTCACTGTTTAGTTGTGCTTGATGCAAACGGTAATTTTTCTTGTTTTTTAATTCTCTTTTCATTATGTTGGGGTTTTGACCTTTACGGGTCGGAAGAGTTTGGATGTAAGTCTTGTGAATTTTTTTTTTCTTTTTTTTTTATAAACCTGCAAAACATTAGGTTTGTTAAAAAGTGCGCAACTTTTTAACGGTGTTTTGTAGAGTTCTGTTACGCCACTTTGGTTTCATCTTAAATTTAAATTTAATTAAGTGAATAGATGTCGAAGGTATCGAAGTTCAGAATAAGATTTAACTTAGGTCCTTTTCAATTTTAAAAAAAAAAAAAAATCTCATGTCTTTGTCTCCATATGTTTCCTAAGATTAACACAGCTTGTTTTGGAGAGGGTTTTTTGTTCCTGTGTTTTGCTATTTCTCTCAGTTATTTTTAGCTTTTTGGTATGCGATCTCTTTGATGTTCTATTATCGGTCCCCTGTCTCTCTTCCCTTTCTCTCGTTGTCCATTTTTGTCTTATACTTTGGCTATTTTCTTTGGCTCAAAGAGCGCAAAAAATTTTCTTTATTTTTCCCAATTATTGTTGACATCTTGATTTTGAAATGATAAGTTTTACCTCCCTTTCTTGACTGGTTTCCGAGTAGCTGAAATAAAATGTTTCGTGGCTTCACAATGTTTGTTAGGAATTTAGGTTCTCCGTAGCTTAGATTTTTTGACCTTTGTTGGATGAGATACTTGATTCTTATGATTTTTTTTTTTTTACAGCAATTCAGTTAGATCATTTTGGTATCATCTCAAGTTCGAGTACATTAAATTGATATCAGAATTGGAAAAGTAAAGAAAATGTGTTAGGCAGTGTAAATACGATATCCGTCGAAAGGAAAGCATGCAGGGTCATTTAGTACATGATCTAATAACAGTTTAGTGATTAATAATTATTTTCTCTAAGATGGTATGCAATCTTTAGAGTTTCCTAATTCCTATCTATCTATTTATATATATATAATTTGTGCAAATTTTATGAAATCTTCTTGGTTGATGTTGCCAAAGTGGCACTGGGTTAAAAACTATAGGAGTTCCAGTGCTTCCATTATGTTTTTGGTGCGTGTGCGACTTCCTGCTGCTTTGTTTCATCGTAATGATAATGTGGTATTAATGATATTTGTTTTGATTTTATCTCTTTTCAACTTCAGTTTCATTTCCTTTTTTTGTGGTGTTTACTGACTCCCTTATCATCCCTCCACTTAACCATATTACATTGAATGGATAACACATAATGTCGTACTTTCATAACGACTGTTTCACACATTGTACAAAAAGTTTGATTTTAATGTTTATAAAATGGTTATATAAACTGACAAATTTTCATTAAGGCATTTTGTTGCTGGCATATTAGAAAGCTAAAAAATTAATGTCCTGGATTTCATGGTAGTTTATGTACCATCGAAGTATGATATATGATGCATGTAATGAAATGAAGTGGTGAAATTATTATTGTAATTCTGCTACATGCTGATATCAGAGGTTGAGCTGAAATGACGAAAGATTCAAATTTGGTAATTTCAGAACAAATTGACATATTCAAATTTGCATTCATTGAAACTTCTTTCACACTTCGTATTGTTACAAAGAACTTGATATTGCTGCAAAGAACAAATTCCATCAGTGATAATCATCATTTCAAATAACATTTTTAAAATTGTTTACAAATGCAGTTGAAAGTTTTCTGGAAACGTAACGGTGATAAATTTGGTGAGGGCAATTACATGCCCGAATTTTCCTACATACTGGACAACGGACTGGATATAGTTCTGTGGGAAAGATCTGATATGATTTACATTGGTATTTCAATTAATCCAGTCTGATATGAATGAGCAAGTAAATGTACTCCTTTTTCCATTATGTCTATTACCTGGGAATGACTTCTTCATCCGACTAAAGCTGATGATTAATCGTTTATCGAATTTGCGACCCAAATTAATTTTTTAAGTTAAAATATACTTATATTAGAAATTATAAGATGCTGTCGATCTAATTTCATTTTATTAAAAAAATAACCAGGATGAATCTGGGTGGTTAATTATTAGTTAGTAAATAAAATAATTGCGGTTCTCAACTTTAGTCTACTATGATGATCAACAAACAATTCGTAACATAACAGCTCACATTATTGATTGCTCTACAAATCATTCCTTATAAATAATAATGATGGACAAAAAATTCATTTTTCCTAAAGTGTTTGTATCAATCATATCGATACTGATATTTTATCATCAATTAATTTTTAATGATGAATAATTATTTATTTTTCTTGTCAAAAATTTTCAAAATGTATTGAAAGTAAAAATTTCTTCTTTTTTTTTTTTTCAAAAATTTTAACAGTGTTAAAAAATATCATTTCGTGTTAGAAACATGAATGATATTTCTGAATATTTCTTGCGAACAAGCATTATATGGATGCCAAAAATTTTATGGAGTACATGTCAAGTTTGTTTTTTTTCAAATATTTAAATCATACAATTTAAAAAATCAATTTAGTGTATCATTTTGTGTTGAAAATAATCAATCCTTATCACACTGATGATTATTACATACATACCAAGATGATCTTGATTATTTTAACTTCATAAATAGAAATAAAGATTTTTATCGATATCAGCCCATTTTCTTATATAGTAAATTCATCCTTTTCCAGATGTTGATTAAGAATGTCGATCACTCACATTGTTTATGTTAAATTATCAAAAATAACTACATTGTTGGAATTCCAATTTGATATAAAAATAATTTCCAATAATTTTTCAATTATACAATGAGTGTAACAAATTGTCATCTCTTTTTTTTTTTTTTATAGAAAACCATCATTGGACAGTACTTTAGCTTATGCATAACAAGAAAAATGAGCTTTCTTTCACTGTACATACACTTTTGGGATATTAATGATGATCAACATTACAAGATTACAAAGCCAATTAAGGTAATTATACCAATGTTAATTTTTCATTAATTAATAATGAATGTTCCGTTAATATGTAAAAATAGTAAATGGATGAAATTCTTCTCTTACTCATATCATTTCCCCGCTTTAAAAAATCCACATAAATCATGAAAAAGCTAAAAGAATCGTAGCAAAATTTATGAGTTATGCCTTCTTAGGAAATTATTTATGCTTTATTTCTCGTTAATTTATTCACGTGTTTAAATTAACATGAATCTCTCTAATCCAGTTTAATATTTTAACTCTATTTCAATTCAGCAAATTAATTTAAAATTCCTTTTGCTTTCCCTTTTCCACCTGTTTTTCTTCTCTTTCCTTTTCTGCGGACATTTTTATTTTATTTTGTCATATTATTATTTATTCATTTATTATTAATATTATTATTATTAATTATTATCAATTATTATTACTTATTATTAATTATTGTTTATTATTATTGTTAATTACTGTTATTGTTGTTAATTATTGTCAGTTATTGCTAATTACTATTATTGCTGTTAATTATTATTATTAATTATTAATTGTTATTATTGTTGTTAATGACTGTCACTAATTATTTGTTATTGTTGTATGTTATTATTATTATTATTTAGTATTATCATCGTTAAAATGGATGACCGAAATTTTTTGTGTTTTATGTTTGCTAAATTGACTTTATGATGTATTATAAAATTTCATCTGTTATGTTTGATATTATTTTCAATGAATGATAATTTCTATTCACAGTTTAATAAATTATACTACATTGCAAAAGATGAAATTGTGCTAATTCCGCAGGTGATCGATGCGATGGATTCAGGTAATTGGAAAAATAAAAACAGAAAAGCCGATTTTTCATTCTTTATCAAACCTATAAATTGACAATATTTTTAAAATTCCATCCGTTAGTAGAGTTTTTTGAGTCACCTGATTCACTTCGAAAAGTTGACATTAGGTCTGGTCAGACGAAATGTAACACACAAAAAATAAAAACATAAATTTTTTATTTTTTTAAATTTTTTATTACTATTATAAGTATAACTCATCTTTAGTGCTACAATCATTTACCTGTTTCACCGTCATAATTTACTTCTTCTTTGCATATCTATCGTTTGTCCAGTCATACGAATGCAAATTAACAATAAACAATTAACAGATTTTTTTTTTTTCAATAAAAACATTTTTTATTAAAATCATTCAATTTCTGTAGCATATTTCTGATTGATCATTTTTTTTGTTACAATTTCAACAGAAATCGTTACCTTATATATAAGTCGCTTCAGAATATTACATTTATTTGGGATGATTATTTTATATTTTCTAGTTCTAATTTAATTAATAAATATATTTTCGGTAATAATTAGCTTCTATTCAGTGTTATTTGCATTAAAAAAAAAAAAAAAATTGACAAATTAACATGTTTATCAATTTTATTTGATATATTTAAATTTTTCAAAAAGAATTTTATGTGAATTATTTTCAGATTTTCCAGAAGAAAAAAATAAAAACTTATAATTCTATGCCGATAATACACATCAAACCATTTTATTATAATTATTTATATTATCGAATTGTACTGTATAAAGAATTTCGTAGCAGTTAACAATTTCTTTCCCAGTAATATGATGATAATTTTCTAAATTTTGAAATTTTTTTTTTCTTGTTTAGTTATTATTTTCTGTTTATTTTTTTGCTTTATAATACACTTATAGACGCCTATAAATTTCAATTCTTTTTTTGCTTCAAATTTTTGCAGATTGCTATCTCAAAAGGAAATTTAAATGAGCTGAAAGAAATTGCTTCAAATCTCATCGATAAGCTTCAGTCGTCTGAAATTTGTGAAGCATTTGAAAAACCTATTAATAATATCATGTTGCCCATCAACAGAAGTTGTGTCGTTCTTGAAGTATGCCCATCAGCAGTTGTACATCAACCGGATTACTTTCTAAAACATGGTAAAAATTATTTTTTAAAAGCTGAAATTTTAAAATTTTTTATTTTTTAAAAGTTGAAATTCCAAAATTTCTCATGAATATTAAAACTTTTCCTATTGCTGCTTGTTCCAGGAAATTTTTTTCTGTCAATTTTAGGTGATGAAATATTCATAGAATATCGATTACTTCGTTTCCGTTTCTTCCATTCCGGAATTTATCACCAAGGTGGATTTGTTTATCATTTCATCAGTCTACCTGGTATTTGCTTTCTTGTTCACTGGATACAGATGCATGTTTTGACAGTTCTAAAGATACCATTTACTAGAAATTTTCGACAAAATTCTACTGTATTCCAATTTTTGTTTTTTTTTTATTTTTTTATTTCTTTTTTTTTTTTTTTTTTTTTTTTTTTTTTTTTTTTTTTTTTTTTTTTGTTTTAAAATAAATTTT
>PQVD01002309.1:8944-30740 GCA_003012265.1 Setaria equina
TATCTCATTACATTCCGGAACTGAAAAATGTTTGTTAACTTAGTAAAACATATGAAAATCTGCGAATTCATGTGTTATTCTAGCAAATATATTAGATGAATTGTAATAGTTGGTTCTCACCTGCTGAATGTTATCGTTAACTTTTCTTAATGTTTAACAAAAAAAAATCATGAATTGATTTGTGATGATCTAAAAGCTTAATTTAGGACATAAAATTTGTTAAGGAATACAAATATTTTGAGCTCAAGAACAGTTATAGTGTTAAACAAATAATATTTATGGTTGGTATGAAGAAAGAAAGGATTGATATTCTCTTGTTGCAGTCGTCGAGAATTTGGTACTCTCTGACTATTGAAGAATTGAATAAACATCCCCAATAAATAAACATTCCCACTCTTGGAATCTTTGACAAAAAGAAAAAAGAAACCAAAAAAAAACATACTTTGTCAAATCTTTAAGATTGCTAATTCGAGTATTTAGAGCTAAAGTTGTTAGCTAACTTAAAAATTACCCATAAGAATGTTGCATCTAAAAATGAATAGAATGTCTGTTGGTATTTTTCAAACTTTTAATTGATGAATGTTCAAAAGCTAAGTGATGTTAGGTTTTTAAAAAATAACGATACCATCACTGGTGTTTGTTTAGCTCTTTATAGTATTTTTCAATTTAAAGAGAAAGAAAAGTGGCACAAACTTGATGGATGACTGAGACAAATTCTAGTTTTGTTTGTGGAAAATGAAGACCTGAAGGAAACTAGAAAACATGACAAGTGTGAACGAAGCTTACAAAGGTAAGCTAGCGTTAAATATCGAATCCACTTTCTTTTGCTTATTTCTTCCGGATATATCTTTACCCGTGTCATTTATTTAATCTCATTTTTTTCTCGATTTTGAATTTCTCCTTTTGTTTTTAATTTTTGTATCAACTCACAGATTCGTTTTCTTCTGTGAAATAAAATAGCAAAATATATTAATTATTTTCATATTTTTTAATTAGCAATAGAACACTGAAGATGAAAAAGAATGATATTTTGGAGTGATTACTACTAACCACATTATTTTCTTTTTTTGGCTATTAAAGCTGTCGATAATCTTGCTCAAAAAATCGATAAATCTTTCAGTCATTTTAATTTATCGCCTTCAATCATAAATCATTTAAAATACGGTCTCTCAAAATAGGTTTGTATATACCTCAAGAAAAACTAACCTTTTCCAATTTGAGCAATGCAGCTGGAGAGTTGCTGATTACAGGAATAATGTATAAGATATCATAATGATACCGTATCCCAGTACCGTGCTGTGAACTTCAAATTCAGCAACACTGCTGAATCACACTGTACTATCAATTTTAATGAATCGTTTAAAAAAAAAAGGAAAAAAGAAAAAGGAAAACTATCTAAATGCTTTAAAATGTAGGTAAATTTATGGATTGTTGATGGTATAAACGAGAAATAAAGACTAAAAAACAAGTCAGCTCTAGTGAGTTTCACTTTTTACAGTGAAGGTGAATAGAGCAGAAAGAAAAAAGTAACGATCTTGAAGGTCATCCAGTTAAAAAATATCTGTGAAAAAAAGGCGAAATTTCTCTTAATAAGTTCGGGAGAAAAGGAAAAAAATTTATTTTTTTCATATGATTGGCTGAAAGTTAACGATTTCGAAAATTTATGTAATGAAAATTCTTCATCGACTGGCCAAAAACGCTGCATCGTTATAGAAATGGTAAAAAACATGTAATGTTTAATTTTGATACGATAAAACAAATAAAAAAAAGAAAAATTTTAAAATCAAAACGAATCATAAACTGATTCAATAAAGTAGCATTCAAAGTTTACCAAACTTAAAAAAAGAGAAAATTTTGCAAGGAATTTTCGCAAAATAGGACAAAATTAAACAGTGAACTGGAAAAGCGTTCATTTAAAATGAGAATAGAAAACCGGCTGTAAAGAAAAGGAAATAATTAGTTTGCTATTTTACCTGCACTCTTACCCTCCAATCCTACTTATTCTTCATCCTGACACCTCATTACCTGTCATTACACAGTCATCGTGTAATTAACTGTACTACAACATCCAAAAACATTCAAAATAGAATATATTATTGGCAAGATGAAAGCGAAAATAGTTTCATTTCATTTTTTTTCCATTCATACTTCCTCCCCCCCTCTCCACTTGTATTATTTGCACAAAATGATCAGAAATCATGAATGAATTGTGGGAGGTGAGAAATCATTATCATGGATTTATGATTTCTCTGATTCAAGCCAAATATCAAAATTAAAAAGATTTGATTTTTAATTTTAATGCAATTCTACGGATTCAAATTATCATAAACCACTCTGAAAGTGACAATTTTACCTTTATGCGGTGTACATTTAACAATTTCCCTTCATTTCTTTACCGATACTCTATTAGTAAGCAAAAGCAATAAGTGAGTAAAGAATGAGCAAAACTGCGGATGTACTTTGTGCTGGAATTTCTAGATTTTAAATATAATTTGCTATGAAGAACATTAACAGTCGCAAGGAGAAGCCTCTAACGAATACTTCTGGTCTGATTTTCTACTTTTCAATATTTCATTGACTAGTATTTCACTCTTATTGTCCAATTATGGATAAAAAATGTACTTAATTTCAAAAGTGTTAATTACAAAATACACTGTCACTGACAATGTTCACCCAAATTATCATCGATTTTGCCTATTAGAGATCAGGAATTTAGTGTCCAGAACATCAGTGTCATTTACATTATTCATTAAGGATTCCATCCACACTGTTATTCTCCAGTATATTTTCCGGAGTTACAGAGTGTTTTAATCAATTTCCTTTTCTAAATTACCCCAACAGCTTTATGAAACTGAAGCAATATTCCAGGCTCCCGAGATGTCTTGATATCATCTCCCTAACTTTTTGCTTTCTTCTATGCACTTGCTATTTGCATTTCCATTTTTGTGCAGTCCACAGTTCATCATTAATTTTGCATTCAGATCCAGTTGTGCAGCGGCAGTTTGCTGTTGCATGCATTCTGTTTCATATTGCATGTGCATTCCACGTGCTGAGAATTCGTTAACACCAACACAAGCAGTGTGTAATGCTAAGTAATAGCATTATTGATTGATACTATCAGTTACACGTCACAGAAAAGAATTTGATAAGGCCATGAGAAACTTTGGTAGGGGCTTACTGAATGAGTTAGAATAAAATTTATCTTAAACAAGACCCGTCATTGTAATCTAACGCGATTTGGTTGCTGAGTAGTGGCTGGGAAGATCTACGTGATAACATCGAGGGTGCTTTTGTTTTATGTACGTATTCGGGATAGGTCGAACAGTTGTTTTGGCCGGTAGTCACAACTTTTACAAGTGCACTGCTTCGTATCTTAATCTTTTCACGTCATAACACGTGGACTGGTTGTTGATACATATGATTTCCGCGGATAACATCGATGGTTGACGGCGAAGGTAACGAAAGGATCGTACGGAATACTTCCGATCTTAATGGTTATTTTTTAAGTATTTCTTTTTCCAAGTACTTTTTGAAGTGAAATTAAAACATTAAACGGAAACAGTAAGCAAGAAAGGTTCGCTATTGATAGGATTTCCATCAGAAAATTTTAACATTCTGGCAAGTATGAATGAATAAATGGAATGATTTGATTAGTACGGAGACATTCCGAATGTGCGAAGTGGACCGGTCACGGCATAATTGGAGCATCATTCCAATAAACAGTAGAAGTGGAATGGGAAATGCACGATGATTGTTTCGGATTCTCGCACGCTGAAAACCTTTTAAAGAGATGAGAGACAGATACTTTTTCGAAGTTTTGAAAAAAAAGGGACTGAAAAAATTACATTATACTTGGTTTTCTTACTGTGACCTGTAGATACGGGAGTTTGACCTTACAGAAATGAGCGAACAAGTATTTGAATACTTATTGGAAGCAGTATTGTTGGAGCCTTGTTTCAAAGTTCATCGAATTGCGAAAATTACAAATGCTGTGCTACCGCCTCCAATTGGTTAGTTTTAGCTATTTTCAAAAATAAAAAAAAGGGGTGAAGTAATTTGAAAAACGAAATATAACTCTGCATATTAAGACATATAGAAAAACATCTTACTTTCTGGAAATCGTTATCATTTGCAATAAAAACCAGAGACAATGATCAGATACGTGACCTCAGTCATTTTGAATTTAACACTGAATCGTTTAATCCGTTTAAAATCCCAACGTAGACGCTTTTTCAGATATGCAAAATGAGCCGACTATAGTGGGTGAACATGATATTTTCGGCAGTACGTTGATTTCACAAACAAAGCATCAAAAAAACATGGATGTTGTATGTGATGAATGCAAGCGACCTATCGCAGCTAGTCGTTTTGCTCCACATCTTGAAAAATGTATGGGTATGGGGCGAAGCAGTTCACGGTATGCGTTTATTCCAGTTCGTAATATAATTTGTTATTCTGTTAATCTATTGGTACAATATTAAAGCAGCACATTTGTCTTTGCGTCGGACATTTATTTTACGTTTAATCATGTATTTATCCAGTATTGTATCAAACAACGATTCTATATTTGTTTCACATATACTTATCTACTGCACGAAGCATTGTATGTTAGCCTTAAAAATTTGGTGCTTTAAATCACCTTTACTTCTTCACTTATTCGTTCAGTGACGTTTCCAGAATACCAGGAGGCAATGAGGGATAGTCAGAACGAGTTATAAGAAATTGGAAATCGACTGTGCGTTCTAAAAATTGTTTCCTAAAAGTACGGCTTCAATTTTTCAGAGTTGCGCGACGTCGCATAAACCAAACAATTAACTATACAAATTCAATAAAAAATTCGCTTTCAACCGGTCGTTTACGTGAATATTCTGGTCGAGACAGTGATATGGATCACTCCGATGTAAGTTATTGCAAGCATAGTGTTGTTATTATTATTGATGACCATCAAAAAATGAGTGATCAAGAAAAATAAATTATTTATTCTGATTAATAATGGGCTATCAGTATCAGATAGCGTAGTTGTTTAGGCGGAGATTTGTCGGCGCTCAGTTTAGTTCGCTGAGATGAAGCTCCTTTCAAGTTCATGTTCATTGTAAAACCGCTCCATGCTCAAGGAAATATTCAGTAGCTAAGAGTGATGGTCATCTGCTTTCTGAACACAGAATTGGTCATCTGTTTGAAAGTGAGTGACACTATCGTCCACTCGATTTCAGGAGGACTCACATCATACAGCTGCAGACGATGATGAAGATTGGGCAAGCAGTAGAAGATCTCGAAAATCGAGGAAAACAAAATCAAAAAACCGGGCAAAAGCGGTATTCTACTGAGTTTTTCATCATCCATTATTTGTTTTCACTGCATATCACGGATTCTTTATTTAAGATATTATCATCGTTTTAGTTGTACAGCAAAATATGCCACGTTTAGTTATTTATATTTGAAGTACTAATAATAATTTTGTTTAGAGTTGTTTGTTTCCTACTTCAGTTTGGCCTGTATAAATATTTTCATTCTTTTGTGTTATGGAACAGGAGCGGCAATTATGCATCTTTAGGAGAAATATTTCTAGAAATTTTTGGAAAAGTATTTGCCACTTGCGCTTCGTTTTCTTCCAGTACCAGAGCACGATATTTTCGTTCTGTTGTAGTAATCACCTTTCCTCGCCCCTCCCCTTCCGAGTGGCAACAAACTTTGTACTCTTTTTATTGCTACTGATCAAGTACAAGTAATTCTAAGTTGAACTTTAAATGGACAATATAGTTGTTTAAGGAATCTAATTTCATTCATGTGATATTTAATTTTTCCTTAGAAATCAAAATCTTTTTCTTGCTCTTCAGCCGTCTGGAGTTGCTAATATTTCTTTTATTTGTAGGAGAATGAAAGGAAAGGATTTAATATGCTTCCACTTCTGTTTGGTAATATTCTATAAGTTCCACGTCGCTCAGCTACTACTCATTTGTCATCAAATATTCACTTTTTGCTAGTTACCAAACATATTCCCTTGCGATTTCTTAGAAGAAATTTATACCACCTGTTGACTCTTTCTACTATTATATCTTCATAACAGTTCTTTCTAGAAGTACTTGACAATAAATTTGACATAGTACATGTGGATTCCCAAATATCAGAAAATGTTTGAAAATGCTTCTTCCAGAATGCTATCTGTAAATTATAAATTAAATTTAACTTTTTTATTTAAGCTTGAAATGTTTTATGAATAACTGCTACGAGAAAAAAAAATAGGTTTTCCGCTTTTTCATCATTTTGATACTTTTTCTTGCTGATTTTTTTTCAAGAGAAAATATGAAAAGAATATGAGGGTTTGCAGCACTTCCGCTTTTCTACAAGTGTTGCAAACTGAAGTCCTAAATTAAGCATAAAAGCCTAAAGCGTTATTAGGCTTTTGTTCTATATGCAAAACCAGTTTGTGGAACGGAAATAATTATTACTAGAACAAGTGCTATCTATAAAAAAGGAAAAATAGCAAAATTTAGAAATGAATTTCCAGACAAAGACCATCATGGAAGTACATATATTTGGGCCATACTAACTGAAATAATGGGGTTAAATGCCAAAGGTCTTCTCCTTCTGAAATGAAATCATAAATATAAGTGGTATTGTTAATTATTTCAAATGTCAATGATTTCTAGTCACTAAGGCCAGAAGAAAATAAAATTGAATTTCAGCCGGAAAATATATATATATATGTATTAATAGACGATGAGATTTTTGCGAAGACGAGCAATATAAGGAGCTCTGAAACTGCCCAAGTAAAGGTATTCATCAGTTTCTGTTACTTGCGACACCTCCTTAATTACTTGGCCCGTCGGATCTTGCGCATTGGCTATTATTTGTCCTTCTTCATTAATTTGCAAAATCATCCCGTACTTTGGAGTGAACACTGTTGTTAACCAATCCCAATAGCGTTCTGGCACAAGCTAAATGAATCTTTGGTTATAAATCATTCTTAACATTCTCAAAATGGTGAGACATACATAGCCTGGATCCCTGAGAAAAGATTTGTCTATTTCAATTTAAAAATTGGAATTCAGTTCTTGCCTCAAAATCTACAACTAATACCTGCAGAATACATTTCCGTACGTATGGTTTATTAGCAAGGTAATCGACCATTGAGAATTCATTACTATGACGTATCGACGATAGAGCTACCCAAAATGTTCCGTTGCTACCTGGACGTATATTGTCAGGTAAACCAGGTAGATTATCAATGAAAATTTCTGTTTCGCCCATTTGTGGGCCAGCAATCCAATGCCTAAATATTTAAGGCGAAGAAAATCTCCTCATACCTTTTGCGAGTTCCACATTTCTCAAGTAGATTCGAGAACAGTAAGAAAAAAATTTAGCACAGATTCATATGAATTGAGGACTCGATATCTGCTGATAAACATATCACTCTCTATCAATAGATGGCCGAAATTATAATTTAAAAATCTTTGTCACTTTACCTTTTGATCCGAGCAGCGGTCGTCTCAGCAACTAGAAATGATTGTTTGTCAGGAAAAAGTTGGATACCATTTGCGAAATATAATCCATCCATAATAACATCAATTTTTCCTGTAGATCTTGTCAAGCGCAGGACTCTGAAAATCTATCACTCATTCTTTTCCAAACTTTTCCTTCTCTTTCGGGAAATGAAGTATATACTTGGAGAAAAATGCAAATGACTTGTTTCTTTCACTTTTCATGGAGTAAAATACTGCAAATTTCGTTGAACTGCACAAGCTTCATTTTTCGCAACTTTCTTCAATAATCATTATTCTTTTCTACAAATTTAGAAGAATACATACTAACTGCAGTAAGTCTACCATCTGAAACACAGTCGTAAAAATAACATTTGCAAAAAAAAAAAAAAATCGTCCTGAAAACATCATGGAAAATTCCTCCTGATATTATGAATTTGAGAGTATCATTTAATCGAGAATTACCTCCCATTTGGAATACCCTCCAAAACAATATTCATTACATTGCGTCGGCCCCATCTGGTGGAAGAATCCGTAATTAACAGAACATCATCATTCACTATTTCAATATCATTCAAGAATTTCATCGGTTTCCCATCCACCTCTTCCTGACCTTTCAATATCATCTCATGCTGTCCTTAAACCACTACTTTTTTTTTTGTATGATTTAGAAATATATTTTCATTTTGTGATGAATTATTAGTTGATTTCAATTTAACGGCTAGTAATTAGGACAATTACACAGAGAGCAAAACTTCTGAACTTATTATCCTTTTATTGCTAAATCTTTCATAAAGTTACCAGAAGTTATCAAAAGTTACAGATAATAATTGTTATAATTAAATGGATAATTTAAGCGAAAAGACTTAACCATTTTTTGGCATAAATGCTGAGCTCTGAGGTAATGATTGATTCTGAGGGAAATTTTGTAAGATTTCTACAGCCAGTAAGAATTCTAACCTTTTTCGAAATTGACAGAGAAAACGCCAAGATAGGTATCTACGGCCAATAATGTGTCGGCACTTAGCTCACGAAGGCCTAATGGTCGACCACATTTTGCTTCTGTATCGAATTGGCCATCTCAACAAAAAGCTTACTTGGTTGAGGACAAAGTCTCCTAACAAATGAAACACTGATTACAATTATTATTATTTATGATACTTCCATTTTTCGGTGGCATATCAACACTCTCGTAATTATCTACTATTATGGTAAAAAATATATAACTTTGTAATAGCCAACTGGAAACAGAGAATAATAACTCAGCACTTCAGGTATTATTAATTACATTTCGAAATTCATCATCTGAACTTTTTTTCACTAAAAAAAGTAGAAGTTACCACATAAGTCGGGGTCAGCCATTCCAAATCTAGAAATTTTCTGAATACTTCCATCTTTAATAAGAACTACCATTCCATCCTGTGTCCCGGTTTTAATACCATCTAAAGATTAGATAGGAAAAATAAAAGACGTTTTATAATAAAAATAATAACAATAACAAATAATAATAGATAATAATAATAATACCAAACTGCATTCTGATTCTTCAAAATTATTCAAAAAGAAAATGCCAATTCATCGATATGAAAAAAAAGATTTCTCATAACTCCAAAAATTGAAGAATCAGTTAAAACAGAATTGCTTTAAAATAGTAGCTTGCATTGTTTTAATGTTATTCTGAACATTCCATTAAAATTATGAATGACTTTGGTACATACTAACCTTTATCCACAATAATTGATTCTGGACCAAGAATTTTATGCTCTAGTAAGTAGTCTGCTTCTGTTAATATGTTATTCACAGCTAGAATGCCTTCTAGCCTAGGCGGATTGGGTAACCTAAATTAATTTCCCAAACAATAAATATTAGGATAAGATGCAAGGAAAACACTTATCCAGTTTTCAAACATTTAAAAAGAATAACTTTTGCGAAATTGCTTAATGACATGTTGACCTAATGAATTGCCTTTTTCAGGTTAATAATACTTATAATAATAACCCATCACTTCTTTAGTAAAAGATATTTTCTCATATTTCTTCCAAAAAAGTCCAAAACTTACTCATAGTATTCAGTTTGAAATACTGAAGGTATCGCTATGAATGTGGCAATAATAATAACAGCAATCGAAAAACACAAAAAAAAGTGCTTACTGAAAAAAAAAGCTAAATACAAAGAAGTTTGCTGATTTAACTTAACTAATGATTACTTCAGCAAATGGCTGACTTAAAAATAAACTTACAAACCGTTCAAGTATATTTAGTCGCAATATGCATTCTGTTCTATTGGTTCAACTATTGGTCTTACCAAAAATTACACCATCTTACTTCTCTTTTCTATTGTTTTCAGTGTATGAAAAAGAGCACAATTTGCTTTTGATGGTTACAGAAAAGATTATTTCAAGTATCAGAAATTCTATTTTGTTTCACCTATATCATGAAAATCAAGTTTGCAGGAAAAGAAGCGAGAAACAAACCCGTTCATTCTAAATGAATTTCGAAAAAATGAAAAAAAAGATGAAAAATTGCGAACTTGTAATTGCTACTTCTTATTCCATTGACCTGTAAATGAGAAGAAAAATCTACCGTATCAGTAATGATATTACCATTCTTCGAAAGTTTTACACTTGCGCTTATAAACTCTTGTGACTGATATGCTGAAGCAACAACTTCGTTAGAGATCACCGGAAGAACCGTTTCTAAATCTAGAAATATTCGTCCATACCATTCCCATATGTGGGGAAATGACCAGATAATAGAAACGAAATATTTTACAAGATGTGAAAAGAAATGCATATTAAACTTCTTCACAAAAATTCCCAGTTAAATTCTTCAAAAACATTTTCTTTTTTAGAAGTAACTCTGATAAGTTTTCTACCGTAACAGTCGAAATTGAAGAAATTGATCCATCAGGTGATATTTCTTGTTATAGGAGGATTTTCATAATGCTATCTGCATTACCGGAATATTTCTAGGTATAGGAATATCTCCATAATGTTCTCTACATTACCACAATGTCTCTAGGGAAATGCTATTTACACTACCGAAATAAAATAATCTTACAAGACCCTTGTAAGCAGAGATGTAAAATGAAACAGAAGAAGTTTCAGTTGGAAGACGTCTCAAATGCAGGAACTCTCAGGTAAGAAAAACAAGCAAAGCATCGAAGAATAAAAATCAGGGTAATGAGAAAAGAGCAATTGGTGAGAAATTTCTATTTCTAAAATGAAGCACTTTTGAATCAAACAAATTGAACGGGAAGAAGGAAAGACGGAATAAAGAGTGAAAATTGTTTAGTAGCAACAAATTATTCATATTTTTTCAATATAAGTCTTTGAACACTAAAGTTCAATATTTTTAAAATTTCAACATTTACTAGTTAATTCCTTCCTTAAAACACTGTCCTAAATTCCAAATCCTCGGACACTGATAGAAACGTCCGTGAATTATGCTGTGATCAGCCTTTATATAAAATTCGTGTTGTAGATTATCAGAAGAAGGAGAAAGAGAAAGGGAGAAAAAAGAAGAAAAGTTGATAAGTGTAATAGAACGTTTAGAGTAAAGTGAACAAATATGAAAATATTAATTATAAAATCGATACTGACTGTATTTCCTTGTCCAGCTCAGAACAAGGAAGTGAAGAAGGTGGAAGAAGCAGCTAGTTATCATCTGTTCCATGAAAATATTCAGAATTCAATAATATAATATCGTTCCTCAAACATTAATCTAAAGAAACTGGCCAATTTGGAAAACTTGGCATGCATTAGTTGATTCAACTCTGCCGTAGCATATTTCACTGCAGTCAACGAATGAGAGGAAAAAGCTTTCTGGCTTCTTTTAGATGTGCTAAGAGAGCTTGGGATGAACAAGGAGAGAGTTATCTTAGCTAATATTACCTGACATTCAGGCTCACATCACGGGAAAATGGCTCTGAAGTGATTGTTGTGGTGGTATCTTTTCTAATCAGGAAAAATACTTTGCTATCAGCTCCTCCCATCTCATTTATAAGGGGATTTCTTACGACCAAAACAGGTTACGCTAAAAGGAAATGATATAAAAATAAATTAGCGAAATAGATGAAAATTCAATAGTAAATTGAGGGAGAAAATGGAAAAGTGAAGATAAAATGTTCGTCTAAAATAGAGCAGTTAAAAAACAAGTAAATAAAGAAGAATAGAAATGAAACAGTCTCAAAACTACATCAATCGGTCCTCGAATCAAACAAATTATTTGTCGAAGGATGGTGAGGCTTAAGACTCTTGATAGGCTTACATAAAAGAATTCAAACTGAAATGCTGAAATGTAGTAATGGAATTTTAGCACATTACACAGATTTTCTATCATATGTGTAAACTTTTCAGGATTTTCAAGTGCCACCGCCGATCGAAATAGGTGATGTGAACCTTCGTAGTTCAGTTCCTTTCACATTCTGGATTTGGGTGATCTCGTATGAAAGATTGGTTGAATAATGCAAGGGAATATTGAACGATAAAATACTTAATTTAGAAGTGATGGAAAAGTGTGTTTTCTGCGGTTGGTACCGACGTACAAATGGTCCAGCATTAAGGTTTTACGGGATTCCGCGTGAACCAGGCTTGAAACGTGTGAAGTGGTTATATGCCATTGGTGACCGAGAATTATCACCCAAGGATAAGGTTTATTTATTCCCCTTTATGATTACGTAATGCTTCTTCCTAAAATAGTAAGCAAATTCTTTAAAAAAATGTAAATCTTTTTAGTTTGAGACTGAACTTTTTTCTTCACCGATCAGAATATTTCAGCACTTTAGCTAAGTGACACAAATTCGAGACATAAATTTTACCGAACTCTATGTTTGACTTTCGTAACGAACCTTATCCAAGTTTAATTCGCTGCCTAGATATAACTGTGATTCTAAAGCTAACGCTTTTGTCTAATTTTAATTCAGAATCATAACGAAATGAATTTTATATCATGAGAATCATTATCGTTTATCTTTATAGATTTACAGAGGGAAGCTATATTACAAGTATATTAAGCTTTTTTGATTTTCTGAAACTTCAGTTCTGTAATTTTTGCTGCAAGCTGTCATTCGTGTAAGGTTTTTGGGTCACATTCCTTTGATGAATAAATTAAGCTTCATCGAGGCTTTCAAAAATATAAATTAACGGAAAATGAACTTCCAGAAATTCGAAATATGCTTTCTATACACTGAAATTTGGACTAGGATTTATTGCCATTTCACTTCTGTCATCTCTCAACAAACAATAAATGAAACATAGCTTACTGTTCTTATTTACTCCGCATCTTTATTCGTTGTTAATTTATTATCGGTCGCTCTAAGTTATAGGTATGCAGTGTGCATTTTCGACAGGGTCGACCATCGAATGATCCGTCGCATGAAGATTTCGCTCCTCACTTATTTCTGCAGCGTTCAATATCCCAGCCTGTAGCCAAAACATTAACATATCTTGAAAGCCTTGCCAATGATGACGATCTCGACGAAATGGTGTGTGTTATAGATTTTTGGCTCCTTCTTTTCTCTTTGCGCCACATTATAGAATAGAACAGTACAGATTATTTTTGAAAATTACTCTACTCAGAGAATGAAATACATACACCACTTATGATTGTTACATTTTTTTTTTTCAGATTAGTGTTTAGTCTTATTTCCCTGACTCTACTTAAAAGTGCCGCACGATATTTATTGAAATGTAAGAGGAGTTATTGTCTCACCTTAAGTAGTAATACTGCTGATGACAAGATAAGGCTGAGTTAAAACCAAATATTGAGAGGAGTGAATACCTCCTGTAGAGCTATCCTTGAGCGGTAAAAAAGAAAATCAAGATTATAGTTTCAGCCTTCTGTATCAAAATTGGAACGATCGGACCGTTTGCATGCATGTAAGCCTTCAATTTTGCGAAAACGACGAAAGATTATATCTTCTTTAGATGAAACCAAAGTTAGATTTTCTACCTGTTGTTTAATTTAGATGAACTAATTCTACCTATAATTGTCATTCATTTGTCGCTAAAATTTCTGATATGACTAGGCACACTATCACCAAAAAGTTCTTTTAATCATTTACTTGCAGAAAACGGATCAGAGTAATTCGCAGGATGGTTCGTCGGAAAAAACTATGCAACCTGAA
Source organism: Setaria equina (assembly GCA_003012265.1). NCBI lineage: Eukaryota > Metazoa > Nematoda > Chromadorea > Rhabditida > Setariidae > Setaria > Setaria equina. Next base: position 22,552 of record PQVD01002309.1, read on the forward strand.
GCCCCTGAAGTAGATAAAAGGACATTGAAAGATGACGTTCCGAATATCGTTATGTTCACGAATCCTATGACGGGTATGAAGAAACGAATGAAACTACAACATTTGCCTCGACCATTTGTTGAAGCAGTAGGTATTAAGCCGGGCCAAACTGTGATTATTAAACGTCGGATTCGAGTGGCTAAATCAACACGAAACCAGGTAAGATTTGCATTTATTATCTTGAAAGGGATCTCCGCCCATCTGATTTATATGGTTTACATTTCCACTGCAGTGAGAAAAATCAACTTTATAATACTCTGGATCTTTTATAAGTCCTCTAGGATAAACAAGTCCTATTGAACGTTTTTAACAACGCATTTATATGGAAATCAGGTTCAGATGAGGAACATAAACCAACCAAAAATATTTCTTTCCATTACCATCAGAAAGTTTCATAATGTTAACGTGTTTTTTACCCATAGACAGGAGGATCGGACTCCATGGAAAATGTTCTGGAAAAGGAGGAAAACCTTTTGGAGAATACAACAAACGTAAGTTGAAGATACTTATAAATAACAGGATTACTTTCTGTAATGGTCATTTACTCTGCCAACTAACATGATTTGAGACGATTTATTCTTTTAAACTTTCAAAAGAAACTAAAGATCTCTTTTTTTGCAGACTTCAACTTGAACACTTTTTCTTAATGGAAATACAACCAACTACTATATAATTAGAAGCATAAAAGAAGCTGTAAGTTCCACAATAGTTGAGAAGACATTTCTCTTCCTTACTAAGCTTAAACAAGAATTCTATAAACTATTGCCCGCTTATTAGCGGATAGATTAGAGTATATTTTTAAATTGATACTTCTGTTTCATGTTACAGCATGATCTATGAATTTCGGCATAATCTTTTTATTAATCATAATTGTTCCACTCTTAGTTAACATCAAATTATTTTATGTAGCAAGTGAAAGAGTGGGGATATAAAAACAAGAAATAAGAAAAAGAAACAAAGGATGAAATGAAATACAAGAGAATAAGAAATATTATTAATATCGGCATAGAGTTTTCTCCTGATTCTAAGAAATTCTTTGACCCAGTACTCAATAAAACAATGTTCAAGTAGTGAATCGAGCAAAATAAAATAAAATCAAGACAGGGCTTTATCCATTTTTTTTTATTAATATGAATATGAACAGTACAAATTTAGCAGTTGTATGATATTTATCACTTTTGCTTTTTGAGATCCATGTAATCACGCTCCATCATTTGTAGAGCAGTCATTTTTTTTCGCTTTTTTTCTTGCTTTCTAGTAACTGTGAATAGATACTTCCAGGTAGATATGATCAGCAATACTGTACCACCTTAAAACCATGGGGATGATACCAAAGAAATTGGAAAAAAAAAACTGACTCTCAAAGAAATTAAGCAAGGTTCATTTGACTTTTACTTTATACGGAATTGGAAAAGTTCTTTCAAATGATGTTTGTTGTATTAATCAGAAAGATTATTCTATTGTTAGTATTGATCAGTATGTAAGCAACGAATAATAGCAGTTTTCATTTGCCGAATTTTTCAATGTTTTCAGAGGTAGTGTAGTTGTTCACATAATGATATAAACGTATTGCCCACACCAGTTTATTCGATGTCATCTAAATCAGAATTTTGATTTAATGAAAACCAAGTGAAACGAAGCTTCCAATGAACTAACCAGATAAAGCAATCTGTATGTATAGAGCGGCTGATTTTTCGAATAGTTCGGCGTAAAAAATTTCGAAGCTAAGGAAGATGGCCGATGTTATCGAACAGATTATATGAAAAATGTGAAGCGGAATACAATCAAAACAATAAATTACAAAGAGCCGCAAGAGTAGGATCATCCAGTAATGGACAAAAAATGATGCTGCTATTGGTGTTGTATCTAAAAAAAATATATCTTTGTTAATATATATATATTTGCAGGAAATGAAGAAATAGTGTGAACATATTTTAAGTTGTGATGTGCGTACATTTTTGTTTCTACAGTACCGTTAGTTCTGTAGCTAACCTGTTACTGTAGTTTTACGGCGCATGACTACCAAAAAAGTTTTTGGCTGTATACATTGCCAAAGATTGCCGAGGAGCTGTAGTACAGTGAACGCTAACCAAGCGCGAACGATATTTTGAATTCCCATTTGCGCCCTATTGTCTTCTCCGAAAGTTTTTGAGACAAAAGAAATTCCACATATGTAGAGTAACCTGAATAGTATATAAATTTACGAGTAAATTTAGAGTAGTTTTAATTTACAAGTTCGAAATAATGGACCTCCAGGGTTGTTGGAAAAAAGACTTCAAAAGTCGAGAAAATTGACTAAATTGATACAGTCTCTACAAGTTAAAGCAACAAACGTGAATACGAGAGTCCCTGTAGAAAGAAACAGTGCTTGTCAAACCACGTTAAGATCTTAGTCAGTCGACATTTGTGCGCATTTCCAGGCGTACACCCATTAAAAACCAACAGACACATTGGATGTGTGTTTCAACGTTTGTCTAGCAACAAGATTTTCACAAGAGTTTTTAGTCCTTAGCGTATCTAGTTCATTTGTTACAATTAGCCTCAAGTACCAGTGGTATAGTCCAATAACACTCTACACAAATGTCGATCAAGGAGGATGAAATTCAACAACCACAATTCGTTTTCACTACTACTCGTTCACTTAGAACCTTGACCACCTTACACAAAACTCCGATTCCTGCATTGTAAAATGTTTCATCAAACCTTAAAAAGTAAAATTTTCCCAGGAAGGTAAATTCCTTTCTGGTTCTATAAAAGTCCCTAAAATTAACCTCATTTTATTTAAATGTGTTAATTGAAATGAACAAGAAAATCACAGGGACAAATAAAACAAAGTTCCGGTGCATTATTTCATAAAAGGTAAGGCAAACAGGTTGATATTTAATAGCAAAAAATGAAATCGCGAACCATTCCTTGCAAGCACTATGTCGAAGTCTACTTAATAAACAGTTTCACCCTCCTGTTTTCTTGAACATCAACGATGATTTAGTGAATAAAGAGGAAATAACTTGACAAACGGTCCAACCTCCTTTACAATCCTTAGGATCAGAAAATCTTCTGACTCAGTTGCACTACATTTTTGGACTAAAATTGCGGTTTTCGTGGAAATCATAAAAAAAACTACATAAAGAATAGTTTTTATTGCATGGAATTACGGCTCGCACGAAATTTGACTGCAAAAACAGCTTAAAAAAGACTAGAAAAAAATGTATAAAAGCTGAAAATCAGAAGTATCATGTTTTGGTATGACAATGTCCAACAGGAAAAAAAAAGTGGGAAATGTAAGGCTGCAGGAGATGATAATAAAAATGCGAAGAAAAATACTCATCTAAAAATCCTTGAATTGCATCGGTGTTTTGGGTCTTAATCATACGCAACTCCGAAATTAAGAAATGTGAAGGAAGAGACTTTTTTTTTGTTTAAAAAGTTCACTGAACACATCGTAATATCATCACAGCGTCATAAGAAAAATGAAGAAACAAATTACAACGAGTAACATTCATATAACATAAAATTTCAGATCCGACCTTAGTACTCCTACCTCTACGCAACTGAATGACATGATCCTTTCTCCGTTTCTACACACCTTAAATCCATAACGGATACAAGTCGAGTAATTCCATGTATGCAGTCCATTACCCTTTCACGGGGATCGTGCTTTGCAGGCAGAAGCTACTTAGTTTTAAGTTATAAATGGTAATGTCATTAAGACATGAAGACCAAATTTTCCTAACATGGATAGTAAACCGCTAATGTTCCGAATATTCAAAGTTCCATAGTTAATATCTAAACTGTCCTCATGCAGCAAGACATAGGGATTTAATTGGCGTGCATCTGCATCACCTATATTAAATACGTGAGGAGTATTAGAAATTTTGCAGCCTAACAAAACTTAGCGATACCTAAACAAGTAAATGAATGAGGGATTTCTCGCGCATTTCAAAATGACTTTCAGAACAGTTTAATATTAAGGCTTATCGAATGGCAATGGAAGAAGATATCGATAAAATTTTTAACAAAAAACAAAGAAATTGTCCTACACAAAATCACTATCTTCTAGCTTGTAATTTCATCGAAGGTTTCCGGACTGCAAGTAGCTAACAAAACCTTCTGTGCTTCTACACAATCTTTGGAACTTGTTGCACGTACATGGTTTTCATTCACCAAGTTCAGACGTAGTAATTGGGTGAAACAAACAGATCCGTCAATATAGAAAGTTGGTCTTCACTAAACTGCATTTTATGTTCATGCCAACTATCTTGATGCGTACGCTTGAATTCGCTCAATGCTTTCTTCACTGTACTCTGAAAGCAGTTTTTCCCAGTTTTTGAAGGCGATTATCACATCGAATATGGATGTTTGTGAACAGTTTTGAAAATTACTCCGTTCCCTACCTCTGTGATTGAAGTTTCCACGGAGAGATTAAAATAGTACTGTAACTTTGAATAATATTAATTCAAACTGTTTAAACAACAAGAAACCAAGAATTTAAGTAGCACCGTCTTCGATATGGATGCAAATATCATCATGACCAAATAAATTTAAACAGTTTTGGAGCAAATTCAAAATTACTGAAGTAACAAGTAGTATGAGCAATTTAATCTGGATTTCATATACTGAGAGAGGATTTCTTCAACATTAGACAGGAAAGCTTACCTGCATTGGTTGTTTATCGCAGGTATGCCGACATAATTGCATCAGAATTTTCGGCAAGAAGGATGGAACAGTGTATGGGAATGCTTGAACAATAGCAGAGAGAGCCAACACGCCAGCGTGTCGTTTCGTACCATTTTCCTCACGAGACCATTCGTAAAATCTCTCCTGAAGATTTAAATTCCTTTAAATAATAAGGAAAACAAATTTAAAAAACGATAGTTATTTCCTGACTTTCACTTATGAATTCTACACTTATTTAATTCTTTCGGCTCAATATTGTAACTAAAATTGAACTCAAAATAATACTCTGTCAGACTGTTTGCAACTCCTATGAACTTTAGTTGCCTCAAGTTCATGTAGTGCTTAATTGTTTCTAATCCCTACCACAGCCCAATGCTAAGAGGATAAAATGAACTAAAAAAAAAAAAAACTCACAATAATCAGATGATCAACATCGAAAAAGTGACAGTGAATAAGACCCGAAAGTGTTGTAGCAGCAGCTTCACGGACTTCTAACTTGGAATCAAGTATCATGGAGCACAACACCGCTTGTAGCGATGGACGATGGTGGAGAAATAAGAAGAAATTGGAGAAAACAGCCACTTGCAAATACTTCAGGAGTGAAACTTTCGGCTTCCACCATGAAGCAGCCGATGAAGCAAGCTGCAATCGATAGGTACGATTTTCATGAAAATAGAAAATCATTTTTTGGTTCAAACAGTCACTAAATTTCATAAATTACATAATCAAGAAGTTACTGATAAACAGATTTTAAACAACGATCACAAAGACCTGCACCATTAAAGAACTGAAGACAACTTGTAAGCAAAACATAGCATATTAATTGCTATGATTTCTCATATATTCGATTAATCAGGGTATATTTTATAATCTCAATTCCCTTCCGAAAGAATAATGAAGACTAGAATGAAATAGTTGTGTCAACATGATTTAATAAGACTGACCTCTTTGACGCCACACAATACCATCTCTGCATTTTTCGCAATAATCAGTGTCTGTGACATCCCCTGCCGCAACTGATCATGACAACTATTTTTCAACTCCTCGTCACTAAAAGCAGCTGAATAATTATTAAAGGCTTTTTTTTTACAAATCTGTCCTACAGTGATTAAAGCTTTCTTTAAGTTCATTAACAGAACTGTCGTTGATTCAAGAGCCAAGAGCAAAGTTGTTGGACCAAAGGATTTTTTATTTAATTTTTAATTTAGCTGAAGCATTCAGGAAAGTTACTTTATTTCCCTCGATAACAAAATGAAACTGTAACAGTAGTTTTCAGGCAATAAATAAGTAAAATACCTTGTTTCATTTTCAAAATGTATAAGCAAAGGTAAAAAGTTGAAAATTGAAGGCGGTAAGGCAGTAAACGAATGTACCCAATGTGCATTTAAGTAATTCAGCGCACATTTGAATGTCATTATTGCCTAAAATGTGACAACAATGAATAAACCATTACTGCCTAAAATGTGACAACAACGAATAAACCACCTTTTCCTAACCATTTATTGAGGCATCTCTTGAATATACAGAAATATACAACAAAAAGATCACTGAAAAGGAAACTAACATACTTTTTTCCGTCCATTACCTTCACCATTATTAATTTCCACATTACTATCTGCATAAACACCATCTATACTGTCATTATCTCTTTTCGCAGTCGCAACTTCAGACCACAAAACTTCTAACTGAAAAAATAAATATAGCATCGCTGCTAGCGTATAACAATTCCACAGTAGTTCCCAATATAACCTTACGTTGTATGTAACGAAGTATTGTCAAAATTGACTGAACACAGTGATTACGGCAGCAAATAGTAGAATAATGTTTGTTAAATAATGTCAATGTTTAGTAAATAATGTCTCCTTATTACCTTTATCATCTTTGATAGACACCTTAACATAATAATCAGTGTTATCTTAATGGACCGAAAATACTGGACTGAGAAACAGTAACCTTGTGAAATTTCAATGATTTCCCTTGGAAATAAGCATTTAACTAATTCTGTTCTTTCATTTTTCATTCGAAGTTTTTTCAGTTTCCATACAGAATTTTGGCATTGTCACACAGAATACGGGGAAGAATATTAGCAATAATTGTACCTTTGCATTAATTTCGCCCATCGCATCTTGAATTTTCATAGGATGAAATTTTTTTGGGACTCGTGGATCGACGTATAAATGAACCAGATCAAACCACACTATGGTAGCAATACTAGAGCCAATACGCTCACGTAAATTTTGGTAGGATTCTTCCATTGTTTCCAAACATTTCCGAAACAGTTGATTCCATAATTCTGTTACACGCCATTCACATTGATTTAAAGCACCCTGCACAAAATACATTCGCCTGAAATGAAGATGATTTGCAGCAAAATCTACAGTTGAAGTGAGGTGCTATGCTCTATACTGAATTCAGAGAGAACAATAAGATTAACGATAAAAGTCTTCGGAATAAAGCAGAACGAAAACCGATTATCCCATTCCTAATAAAATAATAATTTGGAATTAACCGCCATAAAAAAATTAAAAAACCTAATGAAAAGATTAAATAGCTCTTCATTCTGTCTTATAATGCCTGGCATGTATTCTTGAAAAACACATCAGGTTGAATAACTACGAACTCCAGCTGTGATCTCATCATTGGTGATTTCAATTCACTATTGTTGCCTCGTGAAATATATATTTACACCTTCAACTCTAATTCATTTTCTGCAGGTTGCTGTCAAATGTACAATCCACGCTTTTGATCTTATTCGGATGAGTCAGTTTAGAAATATTTCAGTCCTTGTCTAACTCAGTTTTCTCCAATAATAATTAAATTGTCTTTTTCAATTCAATTGAAAAGAACTGAAGATGCCTTTAACTCAGCCACCTAAATGACTACTCACAATTATTTACAATGAACTTCCCCTACAAACCAGAGGAATAAATGAGCAGAAGCGATTGCAAAAAACAGTTAGTTTTGCTGAATTTCAGTGAGGAGTAAACAAAAATTAAATCCAAGAATCTATCTAAACAAATAACACACATATAAACGATAAAAAGCACATACGTCGTCGCATGAAAGCTGCTATCAGTTGGTTTCATGCATAATTCAAAAAGCATTTCAATAAACCATCCAAGAGCTTTGGGATCAACCGAACCGAAAACTGTGGCGATAGCTGTTCCCCAGTTCTTGACATTTTCGGTTTTTACTGCCTCCAAACAACTACTTATCAACGGTTTAAGCCATTTCGACATCGCTGAAATCTTTTCGAATGTCCACAATTTGCTGCCATTTAACAGTCCAGCAACCATTTCTGATGCAAGCCGTTGATCACCTTCCTAAAAATTTATACCCCTGGAATCAGGGAAAACAAAAATCAAATTTCGTCACTAAAAAGTTCTCCTTCACATAAAAAAAAAAAAAAAAAAAAAAAAAAAAAAAAAAAAAAAAAAAAAAAAAAAACAATTATTAATAAAAATTTATTAAAT
>PQVD01002310.1:0-13012 GCA_003012265.1 Setaria equina
TATGGCGTTTCTTTTTTTTTTTTTGTATAAACTAATTAAACAATGTTTATATGTGAAATTTATTTTTTTTAAAAAAAAGTTTTTTTTTTGAAATATTTTATGAATTTTATGACATCAATTAAGTGTATTTATTGTTTAATCGATTTTTATGAAACATGTAATTCCAGATTTACCAAGCCTATGTGGATAAGATTATTCCATTTCTGAGCTTGTATTTTTAAATAATCATTATTATATTTTTACTTAAGTAAATCCAGGAATAAAAGTTTTATGTTGATGTAGCTCAGACGGAATTATAATCAGATGCGAGATAATCAGTTATTTAAATTTTCAGTCTTTTTTTTTCATTATCACTGTTATCACATCATCCCATCTTCATCTGCTATCATTGTCACAGTCATTCTGATCACAGATATTCATCCTATCCTACAGTACTGTAAATTAATCATGATACAATTTCCTCCTTTATTTTCTGTTTAAATTTTTTTAAAAATTAGATTATTAGCTTGTCATAATTCGTTTAGTTGAGTGCGATTCTTTACCGTATCCATTTTCCTTATATATTTAAAAAATTTTCATCTTCATTTATTTATCCAGATTCTTCACAGCATACTAAGATTTTTGGCAATTTATTTATGTAGGTTCCTGGCGCCGAATATTCTTGATAATTGAACATGATCGCCGTTTAGCCGTCGAGATTTTTAACAGTTTATCAAGATTTCCTCAGCAATCAGAGCAACTTACTTATCCAGTTTAACATATATTGGTGTTAGTCTAGCATTATTTATTTATTTCTTCTTCAGTTCAAATAAAAAATTGATTTAATATCATTTATACAATATTTGATTAGATTTTGATTTTGAAATGAATCTTTTGATATTATTTCCAGATAATTAATACATAGTTACACAGAAGAGGATAGCATTTGCACATGACAGTTGAACATTATTGATCATTCATTCAATATTTATTGTATATATCATTACTTTCTGTTACTGATTATCACCTAATTATCACCTTCATTAAAAACAAGCAAATTTTTTTCTCATTTGCTGAATTTCAATAATTTCTGTTTTGTTGTTTTGCATACCATTTATTGTGCGCTCTCAATTTCAACTCTATGCAAAATTTCTACAACTATTTTCATAGATGAATGAAATTAATAAATAAACAAAAAAGAAAAGTTTTAAATTTTGTTGAAAAAAGAATGATCAATTAGTAATTTATGTGGAACATAATTTAGAGGCAATCTGGAAAAGGTAATTCAAGCGTTATCAACAGCTCATCATCAACAGGATCATCAATGATGTATTCAGATAGTAATAATGGTGGCTATAATAGCTATCCATTAGATAATACTCAAATGATGATTCCACAAGCAACTCATGATACATCAACCCATGATATTACTAATAATACAGCAGTAGCTACAGCTTACTGGAATAGTTCAAATTTACCACAGCATAATCCGTACACTCAGTTAATGTCTGGCAGGTATTTTCTGGACTTTTATTTACATATAAAATCTTTTTTATTATAATTTTTATAATGTATGTTTTTTAGTATAATAAAATTTATCTTTTCTTTCTAAGAAGCTAAACGTAACGCTTTTGAGAATTATGAAAAATATCAACAATTTTTGCAATAATGCTTAGTATTTCTTTTCATAATTTAATGTAAAAAAAGAAGCCAGTAAGTTGCAATATTATATGTTTTAGTTACAATAGTACAATGCTACCGATGCACTCAACTACGGATGATGATTATGCGCGTTCCTTATCAGTTACTGCTTCTGTTGCTTATCCGGTTCCGGTTTCCGCTTCTACGACGCCTGCAAACGGTGATGTTGTTGAAATTGGCAAGGTAAAAAACAGAGAATTTTACTAGTGTAGACTGGTTACTATAATAGTTGATAGATTTTCATTTTCGAAAGCTAATCTCCTTTCAAATTATTCAGCTACTGTTAGATATATACTCCGAAAAGATGAAATTTAAAATGTTGAATTAAAAAATAGAACATGAATTGGAAACACACGTGATAGTGGTAGTAGTGATTTAGATGCTACAGTACTCCTAATTATGAGCATAATTGTCTTATATTGCTTACTTCATTTACTTTTGTAATTGCAGTTATACGACAATGATAATAGTAATCCGGGTGTAGCGATACCTCCACCAATGTATTCAACACATCACAGTACCACGTGTTATCCACAGTATTTCCCCTCATATGTGCCTCCTGTAAGTTTTGTTAGGTTATTCTTGTTTTTTTTTCCTTAACTGATTTTCTTGAAAATGGGTTCTTTTTTCTTGTTATTATATAATTTCAATCTTTAATTTAAAAATCTCGATGGTTTAAATTAAATAAAATTTCATTAAAAAAGGTAACAAATTCATTTTGTATTTTCTGGATTTGTTACATTTTGCTGGCTTTTCCTTTTTTCTGCCTGGAAATTTCTGCAAGATATCATTTTTGACGTAAGTTTAATTTTGTCGAAACATTTTGCGTATTTTTTCCTCGGAATATTCTGGTTATAAATTTTGTATATTTCAGTTTCAACCTGACGATAAACAAATGCCAGAAAGTTTAGCAAGCTCATATTTGGGTGGCGCAACTGATATGATGAGGCGAGATGATGTTACTGCACCACTTCATTTCTATCCTCATCCATTACAGGTTTACAGATAATTTTTTTTTCCATATTAAAAAGTAAAATGCATTGCCCGGTTTATCGAATTAATTCTATGTTTAAAAAATTGAACAAATGAAAAAAAAAATGCTTTGAAACAGACATTTCCTTAATAAAATGTATATTTTTTTCCTGTTTTTTTTCGATTCTTCAGTTGCATAGAAGTTGGCTTATTTTCATGATTTCTTTTTTTCTTCTTTTTTAAAATCTCCTCTTGGAAATATTACAAAATAAATTACTATTTATACAAACATTCAAGGTCTTTTTGCTATTATTTTATCATCATCGTCATCATTATTCCTTTCTTGTCATCAAATAAAATTTGATCGATCAATCTTCCTTTGATATTGATATTTTGATAGTTTTGTTTGGTTTATTTGCAACAATCATTAGCGGTATCCTTTTTATCATATATCATCTGATCGGTCTATATGTAAATGAAGAGAAAGATTGGCTTGTTAAACCAAGGAAAGAAAGGAAGAAGGTCAAATGTATTATGATTTTTGGTTTATAGCATGCTCCTCAGCAGGTGGTTGGTTACAAACAATTTTTTTAACCCTCATAATTTTATACTCGTTAAACATTCGAAAATCCATCCTTCTCTCTCCATCATTAGTTTTGTCTCTATTTTATAGTTGAAAAATTATCAATTTTACCTTTCTGAAGGAAAAAAGCACATGCTAAAATTTCACCCTTTTTTTTAAAAGGAAAAAAAAGAGATGGAGAGAGGAAGAAAAAAAAATTAATAGAATTGGAAAAAAATAATTGAATTTTTGTTTTGTTAATTTATGATAAGCTTGTCAAACTGATTAATATTCTTTTTGAAATTAGTATCAGAAAAAATATGTTTATGACAGATATGAAAAAAAAATCCAGTAAATGACAAAGTCTTATAAGCATTCATCGCTTCCGTCGACATCATCATGATCGTCAATATTCTTATCACCATTGTCATCTTAATTGTCATCATCATAATTATCACCACCATCATCATTACAACTTATTATCATCATCTCTATAATAGACAGTTATTAGCATTACAGTTACTATCGTCATTGTTATCTTCACTAATATTTATAATCACTATTCTTATTAACAACACTATTGTCATAAAATCACATAACACTCTTTTTGTTTACTTAATTTTTCCTATCATTATCACCGTTCCATTCTACTTCATTTTATCGTTATTCATATTTATCCGTTTTATCATTATTCATTTTCCAGTGGAAATTGAAATTTCAAGTACAAACAACTGCATGTAAAAGAAAAAAATAAAGTGCCATCCTCCATACTGGATGGCTGTCAAAAAAGATTTTTCTTTTTCATCTCGCAAAACATTTTTTAATTAAATAAAGTCCAGAAATGTTTATTTTTTGAAAAAATTTTTTCCAAGAAAAAGAGAAAAAAGGAAAGAACTTTTATGAAATTACTTCAAGAAATTTTTTGGCAGTCTTTTTTGGATTAATGTACTAAATAAGTTTTTTTTCTTTTTTCTCAAATAATGAGACAATTATACAGTATAATTAGAAAAACATTATAATCAATGGTTGCATTTATTAATTTCCAATTTTTGCAATTAATAACTTTCCCCGAAAAAATAACTAATTACAGCCTTCATTGGTAATTGGTATGATTGTAACTGCTTCAGTTTTACTCATTTCCGCGGTCAGTCGGTCCTACCGCTTATTCTCTCGAAAAATCCCCCAAACATCTGTTTCCTTATTTGTGACAGTGATGTGTTCCTCACCCTTCTCGAGGCGAAGCCTTCAGACATCTTTGTTCTAAAGATTCTTCCTTCTCATTCATTATTTATCATTTCCCATTCATCGTTCATTTACTCATTTCTACTCCTACTGCTTAATACTAAACTAATATGATAATTAATTATTTCGGTGGACGATTTACAGCACCAAAAATAACAATAACAACAATAAATAACATTTTCTTCATAATAGCTAGTTTACAAAAGTAAACTCCAAAATTAACAGTAATCATTAATGTTAACAATAATCAGCTAAAAATATTTGCTAATAATAATCACTTAGCAATACTCTGAAGTTAACAGGAGTTATCGTTTTGTTCAATTCAATGGAGATAAAATTTTAAAGAGTTAAAAAGTAGGAAGGAAAAGAGAAATTTAAAAAGATCCTTAACAAAATGGAAATACTGTTTTAAAAAGTTTGAAAATGAAACGAAGAAATTTTATTGTCAGTATGATATAAGTTTCAAACCTGAAAGCAGTGGATAAAAAGAGATAAAATTCAAATCAGATATGTGATGTGGTGGTGCAGATTTAAAAACTTGAGAATGGAAGAAAAAGATTTTTTTTTAGCAATACGAAGTATTAGTAAGATCCAAATAATAGATGTAAATTTTATCAAGAAATCTGATGACAATCATTATTCATTATAATTATGAATAAATTCCATGATAATAATTGCTTGAAATTTGAAATCTCGTGAACACAGATGAGAATGTCTGGTTAATTAAACAAGATGCAAATTAAATCCATTTTTAAAATTAGTTACCGAGTAATGCGGTAAAGCTGAAAATACAATATTCAATAAAACAGTGATCAATCATAGGGCCAAGAAATATGTAAGAGGCTAATTTTAAATCGTTAATTTTATTCATTAAACCAAATTATAAATTTTCCTTTGTAGGGATTTTTATTTCCCCATTTAATGAGCAAATTAGTGTAAAACTGTTCGTTTACGGTATATTCACATTAATTAGCACAACAGTATGTAAACATAATTAACAAAGTTCCACATCTTGAGGGAAATTCGTTTATAGAAAATAGTAAGGTCTTATCATTTCTTAAATTATTATTGGCAGTTTTTCAAATTTTGATATGGATTGCATTAAAGTATATGATAAAAGGAATGAGATAATTGAAATTGTTTTATTTATCATTCATCATTCAACATCATAAATGATTTGCTTGGGTCTTAAGGAACTTTTGAATCTTCACAACTTAAAATATTAATTTAAAAAAAAAAAAGACTAAATTTTGATAAAATTATCTTGCTGACAGTATTAGTTTATATTTCAAACACATAATGATGATTGTTTTATAAATTGTTACTAATAATTTTTTTTTTTCAAAATTTACTTTAAATTACAATAAATAGAATTTTCAGAAGTGATGATGTTTCCTTCCGTTCCCAAATAATTTATATTCCATATTGTATTGATGATTCCATTCTTTCTCATATATTAGCCATTCTCAACAATTTCCAAGAATGAATGTTGTTTTTTTTTTCAGCATTAAATAATTACTGCAGTTTTCATGCATTTCCAATTTCCATTTCAATTCATTGAAAGTTCCAAATACAACATTTCAGAATGCCGGCGTAACAAATGTTGATGATACAAGGAATGTTACAGCAGCTGCACCATTAATTCCCACATTGGATCCTTATAATAGTATACTTTTTCTTCAATTTCCATCAAAATTTTGCCTGAAATGAGGGAAAAAAATTATAAAACAAATTTATCTGCTAGAATTTGAATAGATTAAAACTGCAAAAAATTTGATGATTTAAAACAATGAATTTTCTGCTAAATGCGAAAATGGAGAATTAAAATCCATAATTAAATTGAAATTAGCAAACTTTTAGCTATGCCACCAGCAGTTACTGGGCCGGGTGTTGTTAGACCAGATTTGTTAAGTGGTGTTGGAGTACCACCAGCACGTGATCAGTTCGATTATGGTGGTATATTAGGTGGTACCGGTGGTATGAACGGTATGACATCAGCAACCTCGACATCATCGTTAGGTACCATCGGTATGACTACACCACGTGTTACCACAAAAAAACGATCAAAAAGCGTAAAATTGGATTCAGATGATGATGCCAGATCAAATGATGATCGTGAAGCTGATCGCCGTAGTGCTAATAATGCTCGCGAAAGGTTTTTAATTTTTTTTTTATGTAAAATGGAGCACTTTTTCTTTTTTTTTGTCCATAATGGTTCCACTTAAATGACTAGCGATTGTTTTATGAATATGTTTCCAGAATGAATCGGAAATTGTTGAAATGTTAATCCTTGTTGTTTAATCGGGTGGTGGTATTCTCTTCTCTCTTGCCGGAAAAGATGTTGTCTCAAATATTAAAATATTGATTGCATTATTCTTGATTATACTAGTAAAAATAGAAGTTTCCACAAGTTCATAGGAAAAACCAGAAGGGTTCCGCATTCACAATCTGATTGAAAATGCATCAGTTCTATTTATCTGGCTTTTCTAAAACCTACGTTTTTAATTTTATTTCTAGATAATAAAACGTAATAATGATGAGTGATCATATATTTCGCTTGAAGTTTTTTTTTTTTTTATTTTCATTCCGGATCCTATCTTTAAATTAACTTTGCACATTTTACAGCAGAAGATATTAGCAAACATTACTTATCGAATATGAATTCTAATTTGAATTTATTGCAGAGCTGAGAGCAATAACTATTATTTTTCCATGATCAGTTCTAATTTAAATTATCATTACAGAATTCGGGTAAAAGACATTAATATGGCGTTTAAAGAACTTGGCAAAATGTGTGCTCAACATTTGCAACAAGGCTCGGATAAAACCCAAACAAAATTAGGCGTATTACATCAAGCTGTTGCTGTAATTACCGGACTGGAAGAGCAGGTTTATTTTCTAAAATATTCGATGCTTTTATCTTTTTCTTTTTGTTGATTTTAAAATAAGTTTAAAAAAACGGTGAATGGAATTTAATTTGCTTTTAAATCTTTAAAAAAGAAAACGAATACAATTATTGTTATATTTCATAATTTAATAAATCTTATAACAGTTAAATTAATATTTTTACTCCTCCCTTTTTCTAGCCTTATTAAAATTGCCTAACTTTGCTAGTCTTAAAATGCAGTAGAATTTATGTCCTTAACATACGTTAGAGAAACTTTGAAAAGTTTACATGTTAAGACATTTTCACCCAATTATTCTTATCTTTTAACAATATACAGTTAGCTTAATTAAGTAGTTCTAAAATAAACAACAATAAGAATGAAAGTAACAAAAAGTGACTGTGATTTTTCCTGTGTTGGGGAATTTTTTTTTAATTTCATTTTTTTTTTTTTTTTTGTTTCGTTTTGGTTCGAAATTCATTTTTACCAAAAAAGTTTTTTCTTTTTCTCTCTATTTTTTTCTTTTTTTTTTAAAAATTCACAACCGTCGACCATCCATTTGGTTATTAGCAAAAATGAAAAGACATTTTACGTTATTACTTCAGATTCGACAAAGGAACTTAAAAAGAATGTTATTAAAGGAACAAAACGAAGCTATCTTACCTTGTCAAAGTGCGCTTATTGCGAATCAACCTACTAATACCAGTTGTAGCACCATAGGTAATCTGAATCAACGTTCCAGTAGCATCATAAATCTCTTAGGCACCAATTATATTAGGCGGAAGTACAATATATTTAGAAAGCTAAAATTATGCAAAACAAAACTAAAGAATGGACAAAATAAATTAATAAATTAAAAAATAAAAAAAAAAGGAATTCCATAATTATACGTAAATATTATTAAATTTTTTTAATTTTCTTTTCTTTTTAGGAAATATTTTCTACATTTTTATCTATCTCTTGTTTTAGGTACGTCAGAGGAATTTAAATCCGAAAGCAGCATGTCTAAAGAGGAGGGAAGAAGAGAAAATTATACCACCTATCACAGGGTATCTTTTCAATTTTCATCAAAGTTTCCAGTGAAGCAAAAAATAAATAGTCGGTTAAAGCAATAATATTTTTAATAAAATTATATAAAAATAAAATGAGGTATAGGCGAAAAAGTAGATTATCAGTAGACAAGTGCTTATACATTAAGGATTAAAGAATTCTAATTGTGAATATGTGTGCAATTAATTTGATCTAATTAACAATAAGCTAATATAAATTTGTCAAGAAAAATTTTCTCCACTTAGCCAACAAATTACACCATATTTTGCGTCAAGCTTGTTAATAATTTGAAAATTTTTGTCTACTCGCGCAAATTAAATCTGATAATTAATATTGATCAAATTGATTCCGAAATTCCAAAATTCATAATATTTGAGGATCGGAAAGTCTAATCTACTACTTAACACTGTTGCTCCAAAATTTTGTGAAATTATTTTCACTTTACGTATTTATTCATATGATGCTTTTTCCAATAATTTCATTGCTGTATTGAAGACACTTGATGAGTACATTGTTAAAATTGGCTCTCCTTATTAAGATTTTGAAGAAAAACTTAAAATGCAAAAACTATTAATTTGAACTTAATCATTTTTCCATACGATTTAAATTTAAATTCCGTATACCTTTTTTTAGCAACTTTTTTTTTGCAAACTTTTGACGATAAAAAAGAACGAGGAATACAGAAGAATTAATTTTTTTTAACAAGATAAATACGATTGGAATTTTATGTTATGCTAAATATGTCTTTCAACAAATATCAGCATTAGAATTTTTTTTTTTTGCTTTTTATTAAATTTTTATAAATGGTGGATTTTCATTAATATCCATTTGTAGTAATCACGGGCATGATAAATGAAGTCAAAATTTATTCATCAATTGACATAGTGTAAATTCGTTTTGATTTAAAAAAAAAAAAAAAAAATCAATCATTTTAATTAACTGATCAAAAGTTTCATTTCTGTCAGTGTTTCATGCAAAAAAAAGACAGAAATGCGAATAATGATGTCGATAGCAGGTATGAATAAAATGATAGAAATTCAATTATTTTTTTTTTTTTCTTTCCAAATTAATTTCATCTCGCATCTTCATGCTTCCATTTTTCCTCACCCTTTGAGTCTTCTCTTTTTTGACATGTGACAGATGTATGATACATCTTTTGAATATTTGTCAACCATTAACGAATGATATTTCCGACAGTTTGACAATAGGTTTCTTTTTTCGTATATCAGAGTTTTGGAAATTTTCAGGAATGATGATTTGAAGACACGTGGAGCATTTCTACCACCACAGTCAGCTTTTCCTGGAACGAATCACTTAAATTAGTAATTGAAATGTATCGGGGCATAATGAATTGATGTGTTTTGCGGGACTCTTTATTATTATTTGATATCGAACTTCTTTTCTTTTTCCCTTTCTTTTCTTTTTTTTTCCGGAACAAATTTCAAGTTTTCGATACTGTGAAAAATTAATAATTATTGGACATATTATTTGTATATTGTATGCACTATTTTGACATTTACTAAAAGTTATTGGAACTAAGCCATTCAACAGCTGTTATAAATTTTAATTCCCGGCCAAAACTGCATTATCAAGTAACGAATTTGGAAACTATTAGATTTAAATTGATTTATCAAGTTTTATACATTAAAAAGAATTTTTTTTAGCCATAAATTGAATGTTGAAATTTGTAGGAGGTTTGAAGTGAGCCTGATCATAGAAAAATTTGTTGGTGGATGTTGATCTGTATTATTTAAACAATACCTATTAATCAATCAATTGTTATCGTAAAGGTTCAGTTTCAAGCATTTCCTGAAAAAGGGAATTGGGCAAAAATGGCGGGATTTAGGATGAACGATTTAAAGAGAAAAAGTAATGGCTGTAGTGTTTTTTTCTTTCTTTTTTTTTTTTCAGAAACACTGAATTCCGGTAGGAATAAGCGTTTTTATTTAAAGTAGGTTTTTTATTATTTGATTAATTATTATGATAATATCTTCTTTATTATTTATGTCAAATATTTTGTCAATAGTTTTCATTTCAGTTATTTCAAAATCTTATTATGTAGAGGTTTATACGTGAGAATGCCAAGTTCATCTTGTAAGATGATATGATAAATATAGCATTAGATTGCACTAATGATTGAATTCTTATCAGAATAGTATATAAAATAATCAGTTAATTTCAAATAATATGTTGTTGAAATTAAAAAATAAATTCCTTTAATTTCAGTTGACAAATTTTGTTCAGTCTCTCCTCTCATCCTTCCTTTTTTTCTTTTTTTTTTTCATTTTTGTTTTTGTTTTGATATTATCAGTACTCTCATTGTATCTATTTGGACTAAGTATTTATTGACTGATGAACTATGAATATTATTACAATAAAAGTATCTTTGTATTAATTTGATTCCTTTTTCAGTTTCCGATTTTTTTTTTTTTTTCAAAATTTTCCACAATGCTTTTTTTTTTTTTTTATTTCTAAAAAAAAGAAAAAAAAAAAATTAAAATTAAATTAAAAAATAAAATTGCATAAAAAAAAAAAAAAACCATAAGAAATTATTCATTTTATTAATAACAATACATTTAAAACAAATATAATTGTCAATTTATCAGTTTATCACAAAATAACTTTTAGACATACTTTGGACAACACTGATTTCGTTCATCAAAAATGGGCACCGGACAAGCAATTGGTGGACATTCAACCACGCGACATAAAACATTTCCTACGCGACACGTACATGATGTACAGGGTGCCAGTTGCCATGTTTCACCATCAACAAATAAACGTCCAGCACTTTGACATACCGTATGCTCATGCTTTGATAGCTCCATTGATGGTTTCAAATCACAACTTGCACAACAAGCATCTTCAAATATGGCATTTTTCCTTATTTTTTTTTTTTTTGACAAATTTCAAATATGTGAGAAATTTAAGAAAAAAAACGTGATACGCACAAAAAAGAAATAACGCAAGGAGCAAATGAAAAGTAATAAATATTCGAATAAGTAATTTAAATTAATGTAGTAAAAAACAGTTCATTCTATTTAATAAATTATTATTTATTCTAAAAATATTCTTTTTGTTCTTAATTTTTTTGGTATTTTTCTTATCCTTTTTGTTTTTTTTTTTAATTTTTTTAGCAGATATTCGTGTTTTGTCGTTAATTTATTTCACTTCATGTATTAAAAAAAAATACATATATGCATTTGTAAATGTAAAAAATAATTTTTCAAAAGGTTGCTTTCTAATTATTCTTATCAAATATTCCATATTATTTCCTTACTTTTTCTATTTCTTATCAGACTAACTTTATTAAAAGAACAAAAAAAAAAAGCAAATATGCTTGTTGTCATAATAAGCAGTAAATGTAACGTAAAAAAGTATGATGTCGAAATATTCTTACGTACCATCCTTTTTTTTCCAATGTTCAATTGGACATGATTCATTTCGTTCCGGACATGATATCAGTGAGCAAAATTCCTTAAAAAAGACAAGGAACAAAAAAAAAATGAATAAAAATAAAGTATGAATTAATGCTAATTAATAGAAATTCAGTAATGAAAAGGCGAAAGAAGAAGACGAAAATTATTATTAATAATTTTCATCTGTAAGTTTAGCTCGAACTTACTGAAATGAAATGATATGAACTTTTGAAGGAGCAAAAAATAAATGAATAAAATTTCAAATTTATAAAAATTAATCTTTATCTTGTTTATACTTTTGGAAAAAATAATAATAATTAATTATTTAGACAAACATGTTTTTGTTCACAAAAACAATGCCGACAACCATCGTTCCACCATTCACCACTATCACGTTCGTATAATTTACCCGTTTGTGCGCTAAATGAATAGCATTTATCCCAACCGTTAGGTTCTTTTTTCAGTGATAATAATTTGGCATCAATTCGACTCATTGCTGAAAATATTGATCAAATTAGGTAATTTAAAAAAAAAAATATTGATTATTTTAATAAATGGAAAATGAAAAAGACAAAATAAGAAAAAAAAATTGACACAATAAAAATTGCATTAAAATCATTTTGATAAGGGATTAGTACAGGTGTGATAAAATTGTTTTGGAATGAATGCAAAAGAATAGCAGTAATATAAATGTGTTACAGTGAATAAAAAAAGTAAACAAAAACGAGCAATCAATGATAATGTGATAATTACCAACATTTTCTAATGCCTGCTTTTTTAGTTATCCAAATTCAATTCAATTTTTTGTTTTCCTCTAAATTATTTAAATAAGTATATTTTTGGTAACATCTATTGTTTTTTTTTTTTTTACATTAGTAATACTTATTGAAATTTTTTTTTTTGGAAAAATTTTGAACTTTCAAAATTTTACAAAATATCAAAATTAATTCATCCTAGTTACTTTGCAATAAAGATATGAAAAAATTGGGAAAACTGGAAGTTAGAAAAGGATGATAAAAGGAAATGATAAAAATACCTCGACATTTACATACTGGACAGCCATAATTATTACTTTCAAAACCATATAAGCAATGTTTGTAACACTGATGAAGTGGCGGACATTTAGCGCATTTACATACGGCACAACTTTTTGCATCACGCAAATAGCCGTGAGCGCAAATTCTACAAATTTTTATTGGGTA
>PQVD01002317.1:1117-12962 GCA_003012265.1 Setaria equina
AAATAAAAAAATTAAGAAATTAAAAAAAAAAAAAGAAAAATCAATCAATTATGTTTGGTTATCGTTCTGAAAAATAAAATATCCTTCAGAATTAAAAGTGCAGTGCAAAATGGAACGAGCATAAAAGTGATGTAAATGTTGCCATTTATCCTTTTTTTTTTTTTTTAAAAAATTTCAATTTTTAACCTCCAATTAACCTTTATACTAAAATAATGTCTATTATTTTAACCTTTTATAATAGCATTTTTATCCCTGGCATGAAACATTATCAAATATTTTGCTTTTTTCTTTTTTTTTTCTACCAAACATTGCTGGAAAAGGATTTATTTCAATTTCGACTACTTGCAGTTCATAGCATTTTATATTGGTTATAATAATTAATGATCATATTGCTGATGTATTGATACTTTGTAATAATTGCTGATAATAATAATTTTAATGAAGAAAATTGAAAGAGCGATTAATTGTAGTAATTGCAACATAAATATAAACTGTTCTGAAAGTAATTTTTACAACAATCACTGATAAAAGACATTGAAATTACGACCCCTTATATTTCACTATACTGATACTAATTTTAGCAACAAATTGGAAACTTTAGACGTTTCTGGTCGTGGGGGTTTAGCTCAGTGGTAGAGCGCTCGCTTTGCATGCGAGAGGGCGGGGGTTCGATCCCCCCAACCTCCAGAAGAGACACTACTTTTGAAAACTCTCAAAAAAAGAGGAGTCGTTTTTCGAAAAAAAAACATGAATTTTGTTTCGCTTCTACTTGTTTCCTGTTTTCACTTGCACCCATCAGCTTTTCCATTCTCTGTTAAGAAGTTTTACACCGTTTTTTTAAACTTCCAAACGAGTTAGGATCTTATCTAGCAGCCTGAAATTACTCTGAACTAATAGAAAGAGGTAGTTCGTACATTTTAGTTTGCTAAAATAGAAGGAACAAATCGGAGTGAAATTACACAATCTTCCTCTATTCCAAAAATACATCCCTAAATAAGCATTTCTGATGCACAATTATAGAGGGATAGTCAATATGCCACTATTGGCCATAAAGCGAGAGCAATTTGTAAAATCGATAGACCGCTTGGAAGTGGAGAATTAAAAAGACTCTGTTATTCGAAGGCTAGAAAATGCTAGAAGCCAAGTTTTGCTTGAACTCAGGCAAATTTTGAATTGACGTTTTAAAGTTCTGAACAAGTTCTAAGGCGACCTGAATCAATGAAGTGATCTTGGAATACTCCAAGAAGAGACACTTCAAATACTACCAAAAATGGAAACGGGAAATGATGAAGAAACAGGGAGGAACTGAACAGTTAATGTGCTACTGATGGAACTGTTCTCACAATTTCTCATATTTCATCAAAATCGATCAGCAGCTCTAATACTTCTTATTTATTGCTGGTGTTGCAATCAGTTTATCATTCAAAAGATCAGCTGTTGTTCGTTTGAAAATACATATTAGCATGATTACCCTTAGCTGGTGGATATTATCCATGGATGAATTTCTAAAATTTGATCAAATTAGTTGAGCAGAGATCATCGTCTAATGTTAGATGCGACAGTAAACGGTAGATGCACTCAAGAAAATGTTGTGGAAGTGACAAATTCACATAATATATGATAATAAACAAATGAAATTTTTGAATTGACAAGAACAGAAGTGATGGCGCAATGAAACCACTTGTGAATTTACGGAAATTTTTTTCTGAATTTAAAATTTCATTTTCTGAATTCATGGAAATTTCATCAATTTGTTTGTGAAGAAGTACGTTATAAATTAATTCATGATGATTTATTCGGCTCTCCTATCTCCTCCCTTCTATTTCTTACTTACTTTCTTCTTCGCTACCCTGAGCTTTTACCTATCAATTACTTAAATGAAAACTATCATGGTTCATAAAATTGAACCACAACTTGGCTTATTATTGATAAGCAAACAAACTGATAAATAAACCAATATATCAGAGAACAGCATGGCAGGAAAAAACAAAACTTATATGTATCATTTTTCATGCAAGGAAAAGTTGTGGAACGACAGTTTATTGTGTTTTAGTAGAATTTAATTTAAGCCCGATTTTGCGGCCAGGCTCAAGTTTTGAGTTTTTTTTTTTCTTTTTAAGTATTGCTGTTTTTGTAGTAATTTCAAGATATGATAATACACATATCAGAATGGATCAAAAAAAATAATAATTAGATTGAAGAGTGTACTTTGTTAAATTTTCATTTATTTTCCAAAAACAGTCTTGAATATGAGAATAAAAAGCAACAAAATGGACAAAAGAGAAAAGGTAGAGGCTTTTTCCAAACTTGTTAAGAACACACTCACAGTGTGAAAATAATAAAATGCTGATTATGAGGTTCGCTCTACAGCACATATTCGTTCAATCAGTATATGAGTGTATGTGTGTGTGTGTGTGTTTTCTACAAGATACCATAGACTTTTGATGGTCACTCAGATCATCCCTGTCATCTCACCTTTCGCTTCTTCTCTATACACATCGGTAGAGTGTTTCTATCGACAAACAGGGATAAAAAGAAATAGACATCGAATAAGGTTAATGAAAAACCAATAAAGTTCTTGTGACCTCCGACCTCTGATCGTAAAATTATATGGCCAAAAGGACTAATAGAAATTTGTCATTCGATATGCGAAATGGAAATTAACATCCAAATATTTTCAACAGTTTCATATAATTCAGTTCCTGGAAAGCTTTAATTATATCACGCATCAAACTGTTAAGCTCATCTTAACCTATCACTAATCATAGAAGCAATTAATAAGTAATTAAAACAAAAATAAGACATAACGTTGTCATTCAATAAATTCAGCGCTCAGGATTGGGAAAGATTTTTAAAATCTAATTATATGGCATAATTCATAGATTAAAGTGTGATTTATATGTTTAGGATCGTTACCAAAGAACTGATTAAATTCAAACAAATAATTGAATTCATATGATCGTGTTTTGCAACATACTTTCAATAAATTTTTCATTGACAAAAAAAAGACACATAAATCATTTCGATGATTCCTTCCTTCTTTTCTCAACTTTACATATCAGTGTGATTGGTGGAAATATTTTCGTACAGCACTTCATCAACAAAATAGTAAAACTTTTGTAATGAAGAAGTCATCACTATCAAAAAATCAATCCAAATCTTTTAAAGATGTGTAAAATGTATGTGTCTAGTTCGATTTTGTTTGAATCCCATGTTCACTTTTAAATGTCTTTAATATTCGAACTGACTGCACAATTTTACTCTAAAATATTGAATTAAAGAAGTAAATGTAGCTAACAAGGAAAAGCAGTTATATTTAATTTAATTTTGATGCTGATTGCAGGGCAACTATGTAAGCATAGAAATAGATGAGATGCATATTTAAATATTTCTAATTCATTGCAAATGTGAAGAATGATAACAACGCATGAACTTTTTTCGATAAGTTTGTCAGCAATAAGATTTGAAACGTCAATAATATGAAAAACACGAAAACTTTTAAGCGATATTATCAGTGGACAGTCGCCAGTATAGCCAATGACATCGAACAGAAACAAGCAGGAAGCAATTA
Organism: Setaria equina; assembly: GCA_003012265.1. Lineage (NCBI taxonomy): Eukaryota > Metazoa > Nematoda > Chromadorea > Rhabditida > Setariidae > Setaria > Setaria equina. The sequence goes on from PQVD01002317.1 coordinate 4,689, forward strand.
AAGAAAACAAGAATTTTGTTTATTCTCTTTTCTTTTCTCATTCGCTCCACCTACCCAACAACTAGGTAACTTCAATTTAGCTTTTCGTATTCATTCATTAATTTGAATTTAGAATATTCATTTCTGACGAGGACACAATCGATTAATGAGGCAATTCCTAATATCCCACTTTTCAAATTCTAAGCAAACGGAATCTAAAATCAAAATTAACCGATAAAAACAAGTCAACTAAAGCCGAAAATTTGACCTTACTACTATTGCAGATTCTTTTAATAGTGTAACACATTATCTGTAAATCTTTTTTTCTCTTTTGATTTTTTTTTTTCTCCCTTGCTCCTCCTATTCAGCAATTTCCAAGCAATGCACTGCATCTGGCTTTTCTTAAACTTGAATTTGAAATCTTTAGTTCTTGACAGAATAAAAACAAGCAACTTCCAAGGGCTATAGTAAATGTCCAACAAAATTAGGGATAATTTCCATAAAAAGTTTGTCGACATGTAGAATTATAAAGCAGCTGTGTTAATCGGTTCATATTTGTGACAAGTATTTTCAGAATATTCAAATATGCAATGCTTACAAGAGCTTCTATCTATAGACACAGGCTTTTCACTTTGCCTTTCATTTCAAGCCCAGGTGAATACTGTTTCATTATTTCCGGAGGTCGTTGTGCAGTACAATATATATTTTTCAGTTTCACACATCTCAAATCCCGTATCCAAAAGTATTTTGGTATGAAGAAGCTTATGCGGAAGAAGTAACGTATCGAATTGTGTAACCGACCCCTCCGATACAGCACTCATTATCCATGATGCAATCTCCAATATCAAGACTGTTGTGCAATACAATAGCCCATATTCCGGAAATATTCTTTATTCTGAGATAGATCCAGCATTTGTTAAATTTAGGCCATAAATATGCTTAGCATTTGCTGTAGTAACATCAGCTACTTTCATTGGATCTTCATTCATATAAGCAGCGATGAGCTCACATATGGCCGCTAAAGCACATGGTTCATTTCTATTAAATGATGTAAATTTATGGAAGCTTCTCGCTTCATCCGTAACACGACTACGAATTTCAGTTGGGATCTTCTTGTCATCAATTTTGGAATACATAAAAGGAGCATCGGTTTCCAAAACAAGCCTATCTAGCGGTATTCTGTTGTTACGCAAAGCGTACTTTATGCCATCATCGCTCCGATCTTTCCACAAATAACCTGTAACAAAAACCAGTTTGAGAAACATGTGACCGAAGTCTCGGCAGATTGCATACGATAATTTAAAAAACTTTCACTTTTACTCCTACCCTTTGAATACCACTGACACGCTTGATATTTCGCGGACAAAGAAAAATGAAAAAGTAAACGAAAACCTGTTCGCGTCACAAATGGAACTCATTAAATCGAATAATCGTTCATGTTCAAATGAACTGAGAATTGTAACTGACGTTTCTTTTTTTGTAGTTCTATTTTGTACAACCAATTTTTCAATTTCCTCTTATTTTCCTACTCATCTCTCCTGAGTAAGCCTTTCCTACTGCGAATGTGTTCAGAAATTAATGGACCATCTACGTTTGTTATTATTTCTTAACAAATAATCAATGCTAACCTGTTAATCCAATGAAGCAACCCATCTCGACGTATGCCTCAGCATCTGCTGCTTTACCCGTGAAACAATGGATAACTACTGGAGGCAGGCGCTCCTTATACCTGAGATAAATCTTCCTTAGTACAAACAAAGCTTGGGACTCAGTGCCTATATTTTATGAAAAACTACGAAGTTGGAGAATGTAGATATCTGCCAAAACAATCAATGTTAAATATATCATGCATCAAAAGACCTGGTCAGAGCGGCAACCATGTCCTCATGTGCATCCCTTTCATGAATAAATAGTGGTTTCTTCAAGTCACATGCCAGTCGCAACTGTAACAGGCAAAATAAAGAAACTGCTGCAATAAAATTCTACAAAACTTCGATCATTCAAAACTTTATTGAACTTTCCAAAACGAAAAATGTATGTAACAAGCGTGAGAGAGACATCACTACTAAGCACCTGTTCGTCGAAGACCAACCTCTGCTGATCTTGTGGTGAAAAATTTCGATTAAAATCAAGGCCACATTCACCTACAGCTACACAAGCAGGTTCACTACACAGTTCTTTCAGCTCATACATTGTATTAACATCAAATTCTTTAGCATCGTGAGGATGAACACCTAAAACACCAAACAGTTAGAACGTCTAAAACATCAGATAGTTAATTTAGGAGTAAGTAAGTTCGTTAAAAGTTATTTAAAACTGCTTAGACAAAAATTCTCATTTAACATCATGCGAATAAAATTACTAATTCGATAGGTTAAAGCTCATATGACATCACCGGTTCAATGTACTAAAACTCAAAAAAAGAACAATCATTTGTCCCAATATAACTAAAAGTAGTTTATGATCAGATCTAGCAGACTACAGCGAAACGTTAACCGCTCGGCAAGCTACAATAATATCATGTTTGGGAGTGTCAGTAATAATGTCAAGCAGTATCTGCTGTAAAGAAGAGGAAGTTTGGAAACTGCCGTGCCAGGTCCCTAGCCTCTTTACTCAGCTTCACTGACGTTCCTGTAACCATTATTTTGCACACACCTGTAAATGAAATTAGATAAAAAAACTACCATAAAATAAGTAAAACTCTGACATGCACCTCATTGACTACCGCTCTCATTAAACAGAAGTTTTTGCTTGCTCTTTCAGATCCTGTTATTCGTAGATAACGATAACTGCTAATGTTTCATCTCTAACAACCATTCCTATTGAACAGTAAACGAGTTGTATTAAAAGATCGGTGAGTCTCGATGATTAAACACTCCCAGAAGCAGGAACAATCAAGCATAGTCATATACTCTTTACCCTCGGTCATAACGGATCAAAAAATGAATAACCTGCTTGCTGAGCTCTTTTGAGAACCTGATTTAGATCACCGCGAAAGCTCGGATGATTTAAGTTAGCACCAATATCCACCAATCTGTACCGAAGCTGTGCCGAACTGGGCATCGTCGTTGCTGCAACAGCAAAATGGCCCATAACACCAGGTGGATAGTACTCATCTTGATTTACATAAATTCCCCAGCTCAATTCACATCCATACTCTCCATAACCTACTCACATTCTCTACAGTATCCTTCCTAGCTTCCCTTCTCAATCTTAACCATTACACTGTATTGTCTTGTCTAACGCTACTATTCTTTTCCACCCTCATATTCCCAATAATACCCTATACCTACCACTGTTACTTAATTTTCCTTCCCTTTCCACTTCTCACTCTATTTCTCCATATTTATTAGTTCCTAATACTTCAAAAATCACATGCTATTACAAAATCTCTTCTAATCTTACCAATATGTCAATTCATTGAACGGGTTCGTAGCAATTGTGCTGCAGGAGATGATAAAGAAAGTGGCGCAATTTTGAAACTGCAGGATTTTGTAGTTTTTAATTGGATACAGTTGCTGTGCGCACTGATTTTTGGTGACTGTACTGGGTTCACATGCGTGGTCGTCCATCACATGACGTGCCTTCACGTTCTTCATAAGTCAATTTTTTTAGTGAGTTTTTTTGCAACTCGAGTGTAATAGTTTACTTATTCAATCTTTCAGGTAAATTGATCAGAGAGCGTACTACATTAGGGAATGGAATCAAATTCAGCAAACAATGACGCACGTAAAATGATAGATACACTTGTAGCGGGATATCTTGGCAGACAAAAAGTAATCATTTAATTCATATTAAAACAGTTAATACGACAGTCTTTAGTTTATTTTTTAAATATTTTCATTTTCCTTGATTAACATCGTTGGTACATTCACTGCTTATTTACATCATTCTTTGCATACTTTATTCTCGATTTATCTAGCAACTAATTTTCTTTGCTTTTAGTATCACATAACAATATATTTTGTCTTTAATCGGTTCTTCTCATTGTCAAATCCATCTTCCTTTATGAAAGGAAATGCCAGTCATAAAATGTGTTACTTATCTATAATAAAAAAATATCTTTTTCCTGAGCATTTTCTGAAGAACTTGATGAGACGAAGATATTGTTGAAAGAGATTATTTTTCAGATTATTTCACATTATTTTTCAGTTTTACTCGCTAAATGACATTGCTAGTTATATTCCAGTATTGGGAGTCGCTAAAATGTTTGATGAATGAATCTTCGATTTTGCACGCTGCACAGTGTGGTGGAATGTCCATTATTTTGGGTGATACAGTACACGGAAAGCATCTGGAAGAAATCATTATTGTATGTCTCTTCACTGATTAATCGATCCGCATTATGTAGGATTGCGTCCGAACGAAGTTGTTTGGTGCTATTTTTTATTTTATTCCTCTCTTTCTGAAAAGTTCCTTTTTCTTTTCTTCTTTTTTTTTGGTAGATTCAAAATGCACAATGATGTACTCTAAAGTAGTAAAAAGCATTAGCGAAAATTGATTAGGCGAATTTCACTTGCCCTATTTCTCGATTCTTTGAAATAATTGCTTCTCGTTTTTTAGTTATTCAGTGAGTATGGCAGTTTTGGTTTGAATCCTGGTTTGCTTGACTTTGGAGTCAGGCTACGCTCACTTGCAAACGAATTTACATCTTTGACGAATGCCGGGGCTCATTGGTCTGATGCTCAGAAATTACTTTATGGCAGGCATTCAGCTCCATCGTTGGTTTCTATCCTCTGTTTAATTTATAAACTTTTATCTACATTATCATGATGGTGTGCCTAGCTTTTTAGTCTAAAGTAATTTAGTTTCAGGTATTATAATTCTTCCAGTGATCTGTTGAATTTGCTTTCTCAACACCGAAGCTTTATGTAGCATTTTTAATTTGCTGTTTCTGTCTTTCTAGGCGAAATTGTTCGCAGCAGTGTTTGCCAGTATCTGCTGGGGAGTTAAATGTTTGTGGAACAAATCAAAATATGTTACCTGCACTTAATGCTGATTCGACTACCAGTGTTTCCAGTCAACACAGCAGTGGTTCCGCTTCTACTAGAAGGTAATGAAAATTTTGTTTTTTTTCTCCCTAACTTAATTGACATCGTGATGACATAGTAAAAACAAATCAGAATTCAGTGTTTATTCCTGTTTCCAGCGACTGCTAATTTTATTCTAATAATTCTGCATGTAGAATCTGAGCTTAAAGTTCTTAATAGAAATAATTCAGCCCTCCAATAATCCATCTCATGACCGACATATTAGTGTTTTCACTTACCCTTTTAAAATTTAATGTCCTTTACTTAGTTCTTTTACAGGAAGATTTATATTTCGGGAAATGTTACAGGAAATGTACGCAGCCTGTGAGTATAAACACTAGACGACGAGAATTTATGAAAGAAGTAGTTCAACCAGTTGTGCATACAGCCCAGCAAATTATCGACAATGGGAGTGGGAATATCACTGATCCGAATTCATCACTTTCCGCTGTTCGCCATTTCATGTTTTTAGATTAAAAGCTTGGATAAGAAAAAAAGAAAAGAACCATCTTTTAAATTGTTGGACAGATTTGTTACACTTACTTCAATGAAGATTAAATAGTTACCTTAATATTTTTATATCAGTTATCAATGATTACAATTGATGAAAGTGCCGTTGGTACGTTGGATCGATGCATGGCACATGAAAATTTCGCTGAACTTATTGAAAGTATCGAAAAGGATTTTCCGGATGGCTTCTTTGATTCTTTTCCGAATTCAGATAATACAGAAAGTTTGCACGAAGGAGTTTTTGAAGCTGTATCATCGCAATCCAACGAAGTTCAACAGGTTTCGATGTTCAGTAACAATCTGCATTTGTAAGGGAGTCTTCATGGTTTATCCGTTTATTCGTTTTAACGTTAGAAAATAACAAAAATCGCTCACCGGATTGCATCAAATTTGGATAGTCTGTTTGGCATCGATTAACGTCCTAAAGAAAGAATAAAGTCCAAACTGATAATCTTAGCTGATCTAAGATTATCTCACATTTCTGCTAGATTGACTTTACAAGTTTTTTTTTAGGAACGTGAACCGAGAGTCGATGATAGCCAGAATCTATACAACATCCCTCATTCAGAGGTCGTTGAAGAATCGAAGCCGTTGTGCTCCTCCACCCCGACAAAACTTAAAACACAGGAAAAATCTTCAGCAGTGCTGAATATACCAGGGATCTCCGTAAGTTGGTTTTAAAAGATATTCCCATTTCACTTAGCTGTTTTTTATCCATTTTAGTTTGATAGCGACACACTTCTCTGTTTTAGAATTCGAAAGCACCATCAACTTTGAAAGCTGAACCCCGTCGCTTACAGCAGAAAACTCGCAAGAAGCAGGTATGTTTTACATTAAAAACAATAGACGAGGGTTTCACATTTTGGATTCGGAGTACTACTTTTCTTTTTTACAAGGTTCATTACGTATTTTTTAAGAAGCATCGTTTTTATTCTAATTCTGACAACAACTTTTTTATGCAAGTTGTAGGTGGTTGCTGAAAGCGCGATATTTAAGGATCGAGTTGAGGTGGAATGTCCTTATCTACCACTTGAGGAAAATGAAAAAGAAGAAGCGGATGATGCTGATAGTGCTGGGCGAGATTTATTTCTTACTTCAAAGAATTTTTTGAAACCCGATGACGATTGTTTTAGCAAGACAAAAACTAGCAAGTTAGAAATATCTGCAGGGTGGAGGAAACTTGCTGAATTGTGTGATGAATCAAGGAAACCTGCAGAAGTCGAAGAACGGAAAGGTGTGCAAAATAGTGACGGTCCAGAAACATATCAACCTACAAATCAAAAACAAAAAGATAAAGGAGCCAAATTTTTATCACCATCTTCTGTGGATTTGGAAATGAAGAAGAAAATTCGAAATGAACTTTGTGTTTCATCATCTGCCAGTTGTAACGCTGATGTTACCAATCACCCAATAGAAAAATGTATAAAAGGAATGGTAGAGAATACAAAATTTACTTCGAAATCTTCTATCGAACGGGAAATCGATTTGCTGTTCGAGGATTCAGAGGATCAAAGCTATGGAAGTTGGCGTACGCAAAGGGGTGATGAGCGGAAAAGTACGGATACTACTCGTGCAGCACAGTCAAGGGAAAATAGAAAAGAATCAGAGGATAGAGATGAGGAAACGAAAATTTCAGGCGATGAAAATCCGACTGCTTTATGTTGCGAACGTCAAGCTTCAGTTAAGTTAACTACGGATAGAAAAAAAAGGCGGCATCAGAAACAGAAGCCAATAGGTGGTGATTTTGTTGGTGATTCAAAAATTTCTGTCAAGAAGCGGCAATTAGAAGAGACATATATCAGCTCACCGGTGCGAGATATCGACCGGCAAGGTGACGGTTCTCCTGCTGGAAATAGTTCGTTGTGTAAATGGTCAGAACAGTGCAAAAAGCAGGATAAATTTAAAAGATTTGAAGAAGACCGAGATGAAGCACGAATGAGTGCGGAGAAGAGAAAGAAAGAAAAAGAATTTTTAATGAAAAAGGAAAGGGAGGAAATTGAAAGGCAGAAGCGTGAACTAGAGGAGAAGGAGTTAAAAAGAGCAACTGAAAGAGAACGAAAGAGAAGAGAAGAAGAAGAACGTGAGGCGCGTGAAAAGGAACAGCGTGAAAAACGACGCAGGGAACGTGAGAATCGTGAAAAACTGAAGAAGATGAAAGAGAAGGAGGATAAGTTGATTAGTACCAGTGATTTTAGAAAACAGCGGGAACGATCAAAAGATGGAAAATCGAAAAGAGAGTTAAAGAACTCGTTGCAGTTTGACTCGAAGAATGATGAATCGAATGAAGCAAGTATTCTAGATAGATTGTTCGGTGATGGTGATAATTTGAAACCTGTAACGAAGATTTCGGATAGAGAAGAAGCGAAAAAAAAGTTTGAAGAAAATCGTGCGAGGTATATTTACCTTTTTCTTAGTTTTTAATGGATTTAGAAATTCTAATTAAAATTAGATCACTGTTCGGTGAATGTGTAATTTTGAGTTGCACTGAATTTTTTAGGTCTTCATTTATCCAAAAGTCTACTGGGAAAATGAAGGCTCCAAAAGACGAGTGCCGCGCAAAGAGAGAAAAACCGGAGCGTAGTGTTGATATGAAGACAGCCAAAAGCGCAGTGGTATTTTTTTGCTCATCTTTGTGATACTGCGAACTTCTCTTTCTTTTCTGTTGATCGGCTGGATAATATTATTTGAAATCAATAAGCCTGATATTTAGATCATTGATAGTTCGAAATAACATTTAAGATTTAGTTTTTTTTTT
>PQVD01002318.1:0-36769 GCA_003012265.1 Setaria equina
AAAGAAAAAGTAAAAAAAAGTATCTGGTTCGTCATCTTAACATATTAATAAAAAGAATGAAGAAAAACAAGCATGAAGTTAAGAAGAAAAATTGACCGTACAGTTAGTGCAAATAACTAAAAAGATAATCAGAAATTCTCTGGCTAGTCAGCAAGCAGTAAGTATGCAAGCAACGCCAAAAAAAAGCACATGCAGTAAATAAAATCAAACAATTTAACTCATTAATAAAAATGGTAAAAATATACTCAAGAAATTAAATGAAAAGTATGCTAAATTAATATAATCGAAAAGCAGCGTTCTGTAAAAGAAATTAACATATATATAGAAAAAAAAATGAGCATGCNNAAAAAAATGAAAAATAATGAAAAAAAAAAAAATATATATAAATAATGAAAATAAAAGATAAAAAACAAAAAAAAAAAAAAAAAAAAAAAAAAAAAAAAAAAAAAAAAAAAAAAAAAAAAAAAGCATGTAGTAAATAAAAACAGGCAATTTATCGTATTAATGAATGCGATAAGGTAGCAGCATTACCAAAAGTACTCATATTCCATGTTAATTCGCGCAATTATCTGCTTCCTCTTAATTTTTGCTCGCAGATCTAATCGGTATAAAATTGTTGATAGCCAAATGTACTTACACACTTGGTGTTATTGGTTGATTTGCTACCATCTCTAAATGATTATGACTTTAATCTTAATTCAAGGAAACTGCATTTTAATATTAAAATCGAAAACTTCATGGCACTGTTGAACCTGAATGGATATTTTTGACATTGATAAAACATGTTATGCAGAAAATGGAACTTATTACTTTAGTACCAAGTTTTAAGCTGAAATAAATGTTACGAATAGCTTCCGAACTAGCTAGTATTTCATGCCTGGACATTTCATTCTAATTAACAAATCCTTTTCTTGTTTACTTTCTCTTTTACATGAATTTTTATTATTTATATGCTGTACATATTAAAAAATAATTTGAAGATGAGTATAGCACAATGATTGATGAAAACTGTAAAACAAAATGTTCGGCTACTGCAATCTTCGCTAACAAGCAAACTTATTCATAATTAATGATGTTGAATTCTTTCGACTGTTCTGAGATGATCAGATTCATTACGAACGCAGAGAATGAGCAGCAATGGAATTTTAAATGAATGGAACTACACTTCGAAAAAGAAATTCCACAAGCTACTGATTAGGAAACCACTATCAAATATCTTAAAGGTGAAAAACCTACTACAGCCATAGACCTATTAAATGAATGCAATAATATAATATGAATGATACCATATAAAAGTTATATATTTCACTTTTTAGTATTGATAGATTATCTAGAAAACTGATAAATGAAGATAAATTTGGTTATATTCATTCCATAACATAATCAATAGGATAATATGATATGCTACAATAAATTAATATTAAAATTCTAGGGATAAATTCGTCGATAACGAATAAACGTGTGTTCTTGCATTCCATGCGTTAGCGTTTCCATGTAGAGACGTGCTTGCAAAGTATTTTTGTCCAACAAGGTCCATTCTCGTATTAACTGTAAAAGGAAATTTTACAGATAAACTATCAGCTGAACTGTTTTATTCATTTATTGTTGTAATATTGTGCTTCAAAGGAGTTTAATAATCAGCAATGGCAACTAACGTTTTAAGTAAGTAAAAAATCTAACGGTAAATACAGAGACAAGCTGATTTCTTCAAAGTCAACGACAATTTCCCTTTCTTGAGGTTACAGAAAAAGATCCAGTTATATCTAATATTGTTCACTGAGAAAAGAAAACTGTTAACTCAATTAGAGATGATAGACATTAATGCTAAATTAATAAGCTTCAATCAATGTTCAACGACAAAAAACATCCTTTATTTTAATTTTAAATTAATGATATTTTTTTAGACCGAAGCTTATATCGATTTAGCGCAAAAATGTTTAAGTGTTGTCATAAACAAAATTGTTATGAAGGAATTTTATTGAACAGCTTACTTCAAGAACAGGCAAGTCTCTACTGAAACTAATACGTCCTATATCTTTCAAATGGAATTCAATTCGGTTTGACTGAATTGTTCCTTGCTCGACTGTTACGAAACATGAAATTTTACTTTTTAAGAATGATTTTAATATGACTTTCTTTTGTGTATAGAAAATGGGAATAAAATGGGTGATGTTATCTGTTTTACTTACAAATAGACGACAAATGACACCCAAAACTTACCATTATCCATAACAGTAGTGAGTGAAGCAATCCTTCTATTAGGCTCCACTGTGATGTAGCCATATTCACTGTGTAATTCTTCATGTCCGGATGAACCCCAGGCAAACGCGCTAAATACGTAATTCGTTTTAGAAACTTCTCATCTACTTTTTCCAAAAGATTAATTTCTATCTCGCGGTCAATGATGCGGTTATCACGCAATCAAGTTCGTTCTACTCTAACTTGAAATCCTTTACTGTTGATCTAAGCTTTTTAAGAGGAAAAAAAATATGCTTTACCAACAAATAATATGACTTCATTTTGCAAGCTGTCAAAATGATTTTATGAAAATGAAGTGATATCGCCTTGCTTCAAATGAATCCGAAGAAAACCAAACTACGCACGTGTAATTGAGTGTCTTCAATCCAACCATGTGCTCGTTAGGAAGTGAAATTTCAACTTCTTCGCCATACGTAAATGTGGGTATTGTTGGAAACATAGCTTTCCCACCATGTTCGGATCGCCAAATACCAATTAACCATGCTATTATTTGCAAGTGGGAAGGAACACGTGAAACGTCGAATCCTACCAAAAAAAAAAAAAAANNTGAAAGGTCATAAACAAATTGTATGGCAAAAAAGTTATTCAATAGTAGTCACGAAACCCTTATCTGAAGAGTTGTGATGCAGCTGTGTTAAAAATGGAAGCTTTTAATTCTTTTTGTTGCAGAATGGATGTTAAGTTTTTCAAGAGTGTTCTTACTTGATTCTACTTTCCCTAAACAGAAGCCACATGATTTGGAGCATGTTCTGATGATGTAATCAGTGGTCTGACATAATGAAGCTTCTGACATAACCCAATCCCGACAGTTGTTACTCGAGTCTTCACAGTTCTGGCCTAAACTTTTTAAAGAATCTAAATCTTCAACGTTTCAGAGTCTTAATTTATTAGTCTTAAATAAATTGATCAGCAACAAAAAACAAAGTATCGCTTTGAAAAAGGACACCCCTATATTCTGTAAATCTTCCTCAAAAGAGGAGAAACGATTTGGCAGATAGAACGAAATTGCCTTTAAAAGTACTTATTAAAAGTTGTTTTAAAAGAACACAAATGCTAAAATTTGCTGAAGTTGGTGAAGTTAAAACGATGTTCCTTAAAATATATCAGGCTGACCTTTTGCTAAATTTAATGCGGCACTAGTATTGAAGACTAGAAAGAGCAAGGTAGACTTCATATTTTAGAAGAAGGAAAGAAGCAATAAGGTAAGACAGGTAGGTCACTCGAACCGTTCTCTTGCTGGGAAACATTGCTTCAAATTTTCATCAGTAGGGAAGATGATGAATGCGACAGTGGAAAGGACAAAGTGCCATAACCAGATTTCTGGAGTACATTTCTCACTGCTACTTCTTGTATTGTGTCATGATAATAAGGAAAACAAAATTGGTGTGACGTATTCGTTTGGCACTGTCATCAGTTGACAGTCAAGGATCAAGCTTCGAGATTATTAGGTCAGCTTCCCTTTCCTTCATTTCTGAAATGTCCTAGATAAGACTTTTAAAATAAAATAAATATTTCAGCATCATGACGATAGTATCCAAGAAAACTTGTTTTGCAATTTTGTTTCTATACATCAATGTGCTCTTTTAGAAGTGGAAACTTGCAATACTTTTCTTTCATATCATAGTGAAACTAAAAACTCTGAACACTGTGATCAAATGTTATCTTAAGCGCTGCAAGCTGCACCGAAAGTTTTTTCATAATTCTGCAAGACATTTTGAAATATTTCCAAATTTGACACAATTTTTAGTATGTTATAATATTTGAAGAAATTGCGAGAGGTTTCAAATTTAAAAGTATTTCAAAAATTTGTCATTGATCTTGCCAATAAACACTAAAGCTCTTTTTCTGACTTGCACTTTCTAGTAAATTATTTTACTGAAGTAGTAAGTCAAATAAGTGATAGTAAAAAGTTGACATTTCTAAGAAGCTCAGATCATTTTTTGCGTCTTGTTCCTTCAATTGAAATATCATACTTTTTATATCGAACTGCTTTTGTTTATACTACAAGTAATCATTTTCGAATAAAGAAAAAGTAGTAAATTTAGCTCGATTTATAGTAACTTTTTGAGATAAAAACTAGTTCAATGCAGAAACAAAAGCATAATTAATCACCGATTGACAGTGCATTTTGAATTTTCTTATTTTGAAGTAAATCAGTGGATAGAAATTATGAAAACACGATATTTGATATGCATTCTATCTTTTCCAGAACTCTGCTTAGATTTCAGCTTAATTAAATTATTGGTCGGTTTAATCCTGCAATGATCTTTGGAACAAATAAGATTTTTTCAAGATCATGCCGCAATTCTATCCGATTACTGAATCAGATAACATTATTATATGATTCGAATTAAATTGGATGTTAATAGTTTTGTTGACATAAATAATGTAAAGTAAGAGGAAGTAACTTGCCATATGAATATGGAAGTGTGGAAAGATGGCTGAAAGAAAAATTGATTGGAGATTAAGTTGAGTGTCAACATACAATTATTCTTTTTTCTACAAGTTTTTGATTGGAAAACAGAGAAAGGGTTAAATACTAAATAAAATAGTATAGAACCTTTCCTTCCAACAAATTCATTCAAGCTTTACATGTTTTTTCTTCGCTTGTAGCAATAATACTTTTACTTTTTATGCATTGGAGCAATTCGCTTTTGTTAAGAGTTTATTTCAACACTATCTTGTTGTAACTTATTTAATTTGAGTCAAAAGAAAGTTTCTTTCAACCATTTGTTGATCCGGGTCATTCTGTTATCATTGTGAATTTAAATTTTCCGTTTATTAATTCCCTTAACAAAGAGATCCGACTTCGAGAATGTAAAGTGACGATTAAGTTTACCAATGTCTAAGAAAATATCCAAAGTGAGAAATATTTAGTCAAATTGTTTCTGCTAAGTAAAGAGTGTAATAGAAGGATACAGCGATTGCTTATTGTCATCGACAATTATGTGATCAATTTCTGGACTTTTTTTAATTCTAGGCCGTCTATGTGGTTGCACAGCAGTCAATCACCGTACTTTTTAACCACTAAGGTTAGAAAGAAAGTTTCATTGAAGACTCACTGAAATCTGTCAGTCCGGACATCATCGTCTTCTAATCGCAAAACACCTTCATTTAAGTAAAATGATTTTGGTAAATGAGAAATAGGAACTTATGGGCATTATTAAGTGGAAAAAGTATCGAAAATAAACATTTATGTTAAATGGGACTGCCAAAAAATAAGAAATAATGATATCAATAAACGAAAGGAAATCGTCTGTGAACAATTTTCGAAATTTTTTAAGGTGAAAATAAGAGCAACGGAAAGAACAACAATTACTAGGCAGCACTTGCAGTAAAGCATGAAATCTTTATCAAAATGTACCTATTGGATGTCAAACTAGTTTTATAGCAGATAGAATCTTTCACACCCTTTCGAGATTTCGTTAATTTAAATGGTAAATACCTTCGTTCACTAATTCCAAATTAGAAATCCAAGAAATTGTAAAATGAAACATCTGATGTCAAAGTTCTGGGACGGATGGATACTCTACCACCATGTCGTCGCATCCATCTTACTGTCATCTATCCTCTGACAATAAAAATTTTTATTTTAATGTTGCTTGGCTTTTTCACTTGATTTCTCAAGTTGCTTATTAATTTCCTTCTTTTTGTTGCTGTCAAACTTTGCAGTAACTGATTTATAAAGATAAGAACTGGACACTGGTAAAATAAGCGCCATGTGATTGTAGCAAATCAAAGCTGATCTTGAAATATTGCTAATTGTAGACTAATATTATAAGGAACAGCTTTCATTGAAGCTTTGAAAAAAAATGGCCACTTTCCACCCCCTTTCCAAAAATCGATGCCTTCAAAGGAAAGCGAGTAGAGGAACAGGCAAATTTTGCATGTTCTTAAAACAACAATAAATTATGTTTTAGACCTACTTCAATCTGAATCATAATCAAGTCCATAGTTTCCATAGAATCCGAAATTTTTTGTCCTACTTGTTCGAAAATTTTTGTCCTCATGATTTACCATATCTAATTCAACTTTGCAAATTGTCCAACTTGAAAGCAAACGAAGTAGTTTTTCTCTTATTGCGAGTGAACTTCACTGGAAAGATTCAAATTCAGTTATAATGTCCGTTTTCCTGAAATATTTGTTTTACAGTTATTTTCCTCAAAAAAATGCTCACTTCTCTACTTTTATTTTGTGTTTGTTCGTTTATTATCTGTAGCCAAAAACTTTTCTGATGAGGAAAATTTGGAATCGATGACGAGTATTGACATTTTTTGTACAGTGGAATTAAGTAACGAATCTGTTTCAGTATTGGCCACCTAAGAAACGCGCATCATCGACTCAAGTTTTTCTGAGAAAGTCTGATCAGAATCCTTAAGCATGCCTGAATATTTTAAGTGGTTAATGCATCTTGAACTGTCTACGTACAACTGTTAGGTAAAAGACTGCATAAACTGTTGAATAAAAGACTGCATATATTGTAAAAAAAGCTTATCACTATAGCTCCCTATTAATTATTCCTTTGTTGTTGTTTTGTTAATCTTGAAGTGAACAAGCACACACACCTTCAGCTGTATCTTGTGATCAAGTAATCTAAGCTTTTATAACATTTTGCGACAGGTTTTATAACATTTTGCAAATTTGATTCCATCAGGGAAAAAACCTAAATTGCATCCTTTCTTAGAAAAGGACAAATTGTGGGAATTCGTTTCTATCTTCTACATCCGTAATATCAGCAAGTACTACTTTCTAAATGAAAATCAAGTTTGCAATAATGTGATGGGTTTTAGGTTTCTCGGGAGAAAGACAAAGTAGAAGAAGTGTTTTTTTTTCTTACCGATTTCAAATGACAAATTGTGCCAATATGCCTTGTTTTTAATTATTCGCAATAAATGAATAAATTCTAGGAGATGGATTCTCCTGATTTGGACTTCAATACCTTTGCTATTCATCCGGAACAATCAGTTGATCTGGATTATCGGGGAATACGGATAAGAGTATATAAAAACGGTGATCAATATGACACAGGAACAACAGTAGTCATCTGCCGGAAAAGATTTAAGCACTGGCTTATTTTTTTAGATTTCCTTACTAAAAAATTAGATTTAATGGCACCTGTCCATGAATTTTATCGAACCGATGGGCTCCGTATACAACATGTTTGTTTTGCATTAAAAATACTTCTGAAATTTCATTCTGCATTATGTAATCACGACTGCAACCTTATGACTACTTAAATATTTTAAATGAAAGTTTCCGAAAAAAAATGACACCATGGTTTAAGAATGCTATATTCTAACGTGCTATTTAATTAGCATTAAAATCAGTTCCAAAAAAAAAATCATTTCCATTAATTATCAGTATTAGTTTATTCCTGCTCTTTTATTCGATAAAATATATTAAAGCAAGAATAAGTGAGTCACTGAACTATGAAATAAGTTAATGTCTTCAGTTCTTCGACATTGAAAAACCAAATTCAATTTACTAGCAGTATTTTTTTCACAATTTTGGTTTAAAAAATTCACTCGATACATTTGCACCTGTTTGTTTTGCAGTTCGAAGAGATTGAAAATGGCGGATCATACGTAGCTGTATCGCAGGGACCATTTTTGCATAAACCATATGGTTTGCAACCTGAAGAACGTGAAGTATGTCTTCTTTTAATGAGATCCAATTTTAAATCTTTCACTTTTTCCAGCAGAAAAAAAACTGACGAAGTCTTTCCGCCATTACAGAAGTGGAATATCAACCCAAAAATTGAATCTCCAGAGCAAAGCACCCTAGATTCCGCAGAATCAGTAGATATTTATCTGAAGCAGCGTGGCTACACTTCTCGAACTGGTCTTCCATTCCCATTTGATGGTGGTGTTTGTGTTAATCATTCATTAATGGATGTTGGACGTAATCGCAGTCCTTCGTTTCATCTACCTACACGTCGAAATCGAGCTGAACAGGTAAACTGGCGAATTTTTCAAAACTTCAGAATTTTCAAAGCAACATCAAATTTACATATTAGATGAGATATCATCACAAAGAAGTCATCGTAACAGTTGTATTACCGTAGGGAAATATTATTACACCTAAAATATGGTAAGGCATCACTGGTTTAAAATGAAAGTAAAAGGGATACAATGAAAATAAAGGCATAACCCCACCAAAAGTTAGAAAAGCTCAAAAATTTGTGCTTTCTCGGATCGAACTAGAAAAACCATTTAAAACATTTTTCGATAAAATGGAATGCTAAAATTCTAGGCTTGGTTTGAAGACTGCTTTGAAGAGATGAGAATTGATACAGCGAGAATAACGAGAACTAAATTAAATTGATTTGATACATTGAATACATGATTCTTGCTAGCCTGTCAAATCTCAATCTTTCGATAATTCATTTCCTTAAAACAAGAATTAAAAGAACAAAATCTGTAGATTTTTTTTTGGGTGTCGCTGTTTTTCCTTTGAGCTTTATTCTCACAAATCTAGTTGATTTTGCTCATAAAGAAGAATAACTCTTAGTTATAAATCTTTCTCTTAAATTATTCGGTTTCCCTTCCGGTAAAGCGCTTTCGTTCCATTTCAATAATACTTAGCTTTAAACACTCATATTCATTAAAGTATATCAGTGATGCCGAATCATGACTTTTGGCTTCTCACTGTTGCCCGTACCTATGTTTTCATGTTTCGCCAACTCCATCATTTTACACTATCACAGACATAGATTATAGAATTAGAGTTCCAAACACTGAGCGTTTTTCTTCAGCTATTTACATACCTATTTCAATTTTAATCATTGAAATGCATTTTGATTCAAGAAGGAAGAAGGACTTTTCTTTTCCAACTAAAATATTTCCCTATAAAAGGACTTCAATATTATCAACAAATCCAGATGTCAATTCTAAGAAATGTTGTTAAAAAACTTTAAAAATTTAGAAGCTGGAAGGAAATAATTCGAAAAATGATGCAGTAGCGGAGAAAGATGACACAAAACCGGACAATCCAAGAAGCATGATGAGAGAACACGAAGAGCCGAAACCTGATGTCAGCTCCAGTTCCACTCTGTGTAACACCGAATCTATAAAAAATATTCCTGACGCTGAGAGTAACACATTTTTGTGTGAAAGTAGAACAATGAACAACCAAAATATAGAGCAAAATCACGGAAATGGAAATTGTTCTAAGGCTGAAGTCGCAAGTGCAAACTCAAATAAAACCGAAGAGAACACTTCATATGAAGAAATTGCAAAAGGACGTGATCAAAAGCTCACTGTGAAGAAAGATGATGATTCTGTACCATCAGCTGTCGTTCAAATGCCAGATAGTTCCCGAGAGCTTCCGATTTTTCAGCATACTGAAAAGACGGAGTCATTGGGAACAGTGCAAACAACGAACTCAAATTTCTTCCCACTGCGAACGAAAAGTCCTGAAACTGTCATTACGATAGTAAACGATGATGCTATGATAAAAGCAGGTAGTTCATCAGTCGTCATTGTTAATATTTCAACAGGACAAAGTAAACGCGACATGAGTACTGCCAACAAAAGTGGACACGACGCAAAGATTGTTCAGTTAACAGCACCGGTCAACAAGGTGGAAGTTTCTGAAACATCACCATCTGAAAATGAAACGGTGAAAACAGTACCCCTTCCTGATGTCGCCGGAACTTTAAATAGTACCGCAGCAACTATCGACACAAAAACATCGATGGCTGTACTTGACTGTGCTCCATCGGTGGCTATCACTATGACCGATCGATTGTCATCCGGATCTCGCGGTATAAAGAACCAAGCACCATCTCCAAAAATGAATGAAGATGAAGAACGAACTGCTAAAAATGTGTCATTCAAAGAGGACAGCGAAGGGCAAAAAAATAACTTGCCAGATAAATCTGGCAGGTGCCATGATGAGATTGTAGAGCAGCAAGAAAGAAATCTAGAAGAGGATCAAAATAAAAAACAGACTTTGGATACGTTGAAAAATGATGACGCAGAATCAAGTGAGGTTCCCAACAATCTGGAGACAACAGCACCAGTAACTATCCAGCGACACGAATTCCTGAAAAGTTTTGGAACTGATGAAAATGAATGCTCTGATGGAAGCCAATCAAGCCATATAAGCTTTGTTTCTGGAGATAAATACCGAACAGAAAAAAAACAAAGTAAACGAAATGAAGACATCAATAGGGATTCTTTAACAACCAACAACACTTTACGTGATAGAAAACGTGTTATCATGACAATACCCACTGATACATCGTTTCCTGATGTTGATACTGACGTAAAATTGATAAGGGAATCAGGAAAAGCAGATGTAATAAATGTGGAACAGCCGAAATCTTCCCAACAAAATATTTCTCCTACAAAGACGTCATTTACTCCGACTGCTACTCTTATTACTCATGCTGCTATCGGTAGCATGAACGATATAAATGATGCTACCGTTGCTTCTAGAGACGTAAACTTTCAAATCGCAACTAGAAAAACGAAAGATCCCAAACTACGGCAGTCAGGAATGGAGTCGAGTTTCGAAGCGGATTTTACGCCGAGACATGGTGGCAAGCAAAGAAATTTAATTCATATGAAAACCTCTCAACGTGGAATTGACCTGAATTTAAATTTGCGCATTCGCAGGTTGCCAAGGGAAGCTAACTATGATCCTGATTTTAAGGACTACGATTTTATATAAAAATTGAAATCTATTCTGGAAATTTCTAGTATTGAACCATATCCATCTAAAGAAGGATGGGAAATGTTTATTTATTGCACTGGTAAGTATAATACACCAAAAAAAACGTTGTAAGTTTTCCCAAATTTCAAAAAAATAAAATTTAAGATTTGATTCAACTGATCATCTTAAATTTGTCACTATTTTTTATGACTACTAAATTTCCTTATAGTTTGTTCTGTTGTGATTAAAAGATTCCAATTCAGACTGAAGAATATGAAGCCTCCAGCAATTGATATCCGGATGTGAGGATACTGGAGAATCAATTGTACTGAAGGCAGTGAAACTGTCTTTCTTGTCGATTTAGCCCTTAATATTAAAAGTGAAATAGAATCCGAATTCAAACTCATGTCACTATCTTTAAACCAAATAATGTCGTAATCTTCAGTCCAGCGCCAGCTTATATAGCCAGAGTTAAGGCAGTAATCATTCACCTATACATATCTACAGATCTTTTTCCTTAATTCACACTCTTTCTTAATTCAGTTCCGCCTCCAAAAACAAAATAGTGTCATTTCACTTGCCTATTTGTTTCTCTTCACACCTAACCTTCCACTACAGAGTTAAGATAAAACTACACAAATAGTGTAAAGAATGAAGCAACTCAAACCAACTTGCTCATTAATTAGAACAGGAAATTTTATTCTTAATATTGTAATGACTAGTATTAGTCACTGCAGCATTAAAAAAACCAGTTCACAAATTTCCAGTGAACTCATTATGGAAGGTTAATTACAGTCAACTCTTCTCATTTTTTGAAATTTTTTTTTTTTTTGGTATGACTGCTTTCCCTATTCAACTAACATACGTTTATCACGAAATATTGCTCGGTGATACAAGTAAAAAAAAGGAATGGCATGCGACTTTTCGAAAACATCGAATTTCAAGAAAAACGTTACAGTGAAAAAACAAACTAAATGTAGAATTGACAATAGTTTCTCTAATCCAATAAGCCATAATATGATTAATCTTTTTACGAAAAGAATGAATACCAAAGGAGGAAGACACAATTTAAATGATTGCCCTTATTCAGCCTTTCACTGTAAACAACTAATTTATTTTGTAACGAATTCATTTTAGTTCCATCAGCTAATTCAGCACGATGAAAGATATCCATGTGCTTTGAAAAAATAAGCACTTTAATAGCAGGAAATTACAATGTTCGTAATCGTTTCCCGGAAAATGCTTTGATTTATTTACTTTTCACTTTTCTTCAACAGTAATTCCAATGCTAATTTTCCCATTTCATATCAATTGTTCATTAGCATTCCAGGTACTTTTAATATCTAATTTGTGTTAACAGTAAAGACAAAATCTAATTATTTAATTTTTATTTCCTGTAAAATAAATTCCCATTTCTATTAATAGTTTTTTCAAACTTCAATAGAAAGGAATAATATGACACTTCAAAAACCAGATCAATACATCAAATACTTGTAATGGTAATTTGTAAATTTGTAATGGTAATATTCAACTTGGATTATCGTTTGGTAAATGTTTTCTGAAAAATGCTACGTTTAAAAAGCCAGAATCTTGTTTTTATTACGTTTTATTTAAATAACAAAAATGGATTACATTTTTGATTACAGGAATACGCAAAAAAATAAAGGGAGAATTCCTTTTTTTTCTTTTAATAAATATTAAGAAAAGGAATCTTACGGGGCTTTCAAAAAGTTCAGTAATTCCATTAACGCTTCTGTCGTTGTACCGGGAACTCTGAAATGATTGCTCTAATTGTTTTCCCCAAAAGATAAAGAACTCGAAATAATATTCTAAAACCTGGATGCCGCAGCAAGATTTTGAGGTCTCCAAAATTCTAATTTCTCTTTGCATTCCACTGAAACACACTTCATTTTCGAATAATCAAAATCATCAGGAATAATAGTAGCACACTCTTTGCGTATTCGTTCTATCTAAAAATTATAGACATTAACACGCAATCAAGAAGTAACAACTGAAATCATATTGATCAATGAATAAAAGAGGGAAAAAATCTTTCCAGGTTACTAACCACAAACGCATTATGAGAAGACGATGATTTTACCACCACAGTACAAAAGAATATTTCAGCCTGTGTAGACTACAGACTAATTACGGAATTTAATGTCACAAAAGAAAAAAAAAAAATAATAAGTCCTCATCTTTGCAAAAAGCAGACTAACCACTGGTGAAGAAAACTCTGGAACTTATTATATCATATGGGATTAAGCAAATTATAAAGACATTAATCACAATTTGTGACAAGAAATCTAAAATGACATGTAATACTCACCTTTGCTAATGATTTATCTAGATAATAATGGTAAAACGCTTCAATTTTCAGGCGCTGCTCGATTTCTTCATTTTCCAGTAATTTCAACAGCTCAGCGGATGCTACTTCACGAATTTCAGCAAAGCCTACTTCGTAACGACATAACAAATCAAATGCACTATATGCTATAAAAATTTGTTTACTTTAAATAATCCCATGGCAAAAAGAAAAAGAGCAATAGATAACCGCGCTCTATTATTTGAAATACCACAATGACCCAAATTATCCATAATTTCACTTTCTTTCTCATAAAAATGGTACCCGCGCTTTTGGTCTAACAATTTGCACTGATATTTTGCTTTTAACCTTTTCTTGATCTAACATTCTGCAGACGAGGTACAAATTTTTGCCAGAAACTCATCGGATGCTTGAGAGATTTCAACAAATCCTGGGTTTCATTATATGCAGAGAGTATTTTTAAGAAGTGATTATATCGACATTCGGATACAGCTCCATGTTGATATCCTTTCTCAGTTAACCTCATGTCTGCATTATCAGGTCTGGAACTCGTAGTTTTATCTGTCACTTGATTAAAACGACTTAAATTTATAGAATTCTTCATTTTAGCTTTATAATTATAAAACCTACATAAGTCTTTTCTAAACTCTCTTAGCTTTCTTTTAACACCACATTAAATTTCTTTAGGCTTGCCAAACAATCTAATGATCGTTCATAAAGAAAGTAAAATAATCCATTCCAACATTACCGTAAATGTAATCTTAATTCAGCTCTTGAAGTAAACATTCTGTATGGTTCAGAAGCACCAAGACTGGTTAAGTCATCAATTAATACACCAATATAACCTTCTGTCCTGTCGATAACAAACTGCTTTTTATCTTTATTTTGACTTAATGCTGCAGCATTTATCCCAGCTACAATACCTGAAATGATTAATGAGTAGATGCAAATGACACGAAAGACATTTCTTCCTCTAAAATAAAATCACTCAAAAGTTTATGCTCGGCACTGCCTCGGCGATTCGGACAATAAATAACACCTGCTTTTCTTTTATCTTGTAGGAACTCATCAACAAAAGGTTTTGTGTTGTAAAAATACTTTCAAGGTTTTCAGAAATTGGACAAACCTTGTGCTGCAGCTTCTTCATATCCTGTAGTACCATTAATTTGTCCTGCCAGAAACAAACCCTCTACAGTTTTCGTTTGTAAGGTTGGCTTGAGCTGTTTTGGATCAATATAATCGTATTCAATGCCATAGCCAGCTTCCGATATTTCAACGTTTTCCATACCAGGTATGCAACGATATACTTCGAGTTGCGCTTCTGATGCAAATGTCATCGACATACCTTGTGGATAAATTAATTCAGAATCCAAACCTTCGTGTTCCAAAAAAATCTAAAAATCTTCTCTTAGATTTCGATAAACAATAAACTAATCAAGAAAAGTATACCGATATGTAAAAGTTAAAATAGTGTTTTTATTCCTTTGTTTATTGCGATCCACATTGCTTTCCCTAATATTAGTTTATTGTTTATTGAAAAGCTTGATTTCATGAATTTTTAGTGAAAAAATTTCCGCTGCATCCGCCACGCTTATTTGCTCTAAGCTAACCAAATTCCTTACAAATCATGGATCTACTTGTTGTTTTTAAATCCAAATACTAGGATAAAAGTATAAAGATGAACCCGGTGGTTAAGATGCGGGAAACGAACAACTTTTGATTCAAGAGATGGGCAGTAACGTGGACCATTTACTTCACTACGAATATAATTGTTTTTGTTAACATATTTCAGCACCACTTCAGCAAGACGATTGTTTGTAAAACCCAAATATGATGGTAACTAAATATTGCATAAGTGTGAAGGGGATAAAATTATTACTGAAATTCTTCAAAAAAGTTCAAAATAAAGGATAAAAATTAAGCAAGCAAAACAATAGAAAAAACTGAGTTCGGAAAAAAAGGAGAATGATAAAATAAACATAAACGATTGGCTGGCTTACTTGTTGGTAGTGAGGAAGCCAAACACGCTCCGTCAAAAATGAAAATGGAATAGGTTTCTCATCTGGTTGTTGAGGAACAAACTTGCTGAAATCTATTGTTTTCTTAAATAAACGCGCCGGAGTACCTGTACGGAAACGCCCCAGTTTGAAGCCAAGCTTCATAAAAGTTTCGGAAAGCTTTGAACAAACCTAGAAAATAACGTTTGGTTGCTGAAATTGTAAACTGATAACTGAGCAAACAAAAATAAGGAAAGAAATTTTTCATGGCCTTCCATTTCACTAGAGGAATCTCAATCTTTTCACCACTGTGAAGCTCCTAAAAACTGCAACTATTTAAGACATCAATTACATGAAAAATAATTTCCCCTGTTTACTCGATTTTTTTATATCCCTCTTCTTTCAGAATAAGGCAGATTTTTGGGTTCACAAAAAAGCATTCGGCATAAATCGCATTGCTCTTACCTTTTCACCTAAACGTCCAGCAGCATAACTCTCCGCTCCTCGATAAAATTTCCCACCTAAAAACGTTCCTGTTGTCACCACAACTGACTTCGCCTTTAGAATCTGCAATATGAAAAATAAAAAAGGATTTAAAATTCTGAAGAAAATTGGAAAAAACGAATTTTCGGTGAACAATAAAAATATTTTCATGCTTATTTTCCTAAAAAATTAAGTACAGTATTCAACAGCAATATATTTCTGAAAAATTTGAATTAAACTGGCGAATATAATCGTACCTGCCCATCAGCTATAACTCCAACAACTCGCGGGACCACTTCATTAGTTTCAATAATCAGATCATCAACCATTCTCTCCATTACATCTAAGCCTTTAGTGCAATGTAGGATTTCCTGAAAGGGTACCTTCGTTAGATTTGAATACCAGTAGATTCTTTTCCGAAATAATGGAAATTGATACTTCAGGAGTAATTGCATAACTCTAAAAAATTGAAAATGTCAAGACTTATCTAGCATTGGAATTGAGCTTTGTTAAGCCCACAGAAAAGAATATTACATGTTGCATATGCCGCTTATACAGTTTTCGGTCAATTTGCGCTCGAAGGCCTAACACAGCTGGTCCATGTGAGCCATTCAATGCGTGATAGTTTATGGCCGATTTATCACATATTCGCCCACAAAGTCCATCTAGTGCATCCACTTCACGTATAAGGTGTCCTTATAATGAATAAAAATTAAGGAATTGTCTATAAAGTACTGCCAAATGCTTACTCTAACACTCTATCTAGATTCTTGATCTACTGGAATTTAAACAAATTTTCATAGTTAGCATTCGAGCAATTGTCGCCGAACAATACTGTTCTATAGGGCTAGAAAGTGAGACTTTTTGCGCATTAGATGTGGATTACCTTTACCAACTCCGCCGAAACTTGGGTTACATGACATTTCACCGATCGTGTCCTTCCTGTAAGTCAACAGTAGAGTGCGAGCAGAACACCTAGCTGCCGCAGCAGCAGCTTCACAACCAGCATGTCCACCACCAATAACAATAACATCGTATATTACTGGTCTGTTCACAACTTTCCTTGCAGATAAAGTCCTGTGAAGCATATAAGTCTTCGACTCTGTAAATCACTCCAATGACATTTACGCTGTATAAATATCATCATAAGGAGTTCATACCAAGATATATTTTCATACGAGAGTTCTCTACACTTCGAAAAAAATCAATTCTCCACTTTTTTCTTTATAAAATACAGTTAGATTATTAAGTGGAATTAAACCAACGCGTAACTCAATTGGCCGACATATTTTTAATAATTTTAGATAACATTTATATCTTGAAAAATGGCCAGAAAAAATGAATCATGTTACGTCTGAAAAACAACGAAAGAAGAACGTCCATTTTACTTAAGAGAAAAAAAATAGAAAAGAGCAACGATAGTTACAGTGAGATAACATCAACAAAACAGCAAGTAATTAATGGCATAAAAAGCATCATATACTCGTAAAGATACCAGCACAAGAAAAAACTCTACAACAAAAAAACGAACAAAATTCCATCAGAAAGACAGAAATAAAATATGCCATTCATTTCATGTAATACTAAAATGGCGATAAAAAGGAAATGTATGAAGAAACAGTCAAAGAATTTGAGTGACTATAATTTTGTAATTATAAGATATCAAATAAACCATAATATATTTAAACAAAATGCACTGCAGAAAATGAAAAAAAAAAGTACATATTCGATAAAAAACACTGATAAATTATGCAACAAAAAAAGACTAAAATGAAATCAACAGCGGAGAGAGGACGTTCAAAACCACAAATTTTGAAACACACTAGATAGAAAATTTCCAAGAAATTTCTTCAATGAAAATGTAACTTTTATAAAGCTCTTCTAACAAATTAAAAAACCATTTTATGGATTTAGGAAGGACACTGCGATATACCGAGTACCAGTGGTTACTGGAAGGCCTTCATGCAAATGAGTCAACCGTCCTGGAAACATAGCTGCATACCCTGAAATAAAACTATGGAGAAATGAGCTCTGAATAACGAAACATAAACCGTAGAAATGATCTCTAATAATGATAGACATAAACTGCCATCTGAAGAAAGGAGCAATTAAAGAAATTCCTTCATCAAACTACAGCAAAACTATAGTAGTTGTGAAGATTAAAAAATCACCGATCTGATCAGCAGGGACTGTGCAGTTATAGCGAACATAATGTACACCTCCACCCTCGTAGTCTCTACCACGCTTGTTCAATGGAATATCCACTGTATATGTTGAAGCATCGTGATGCGGTCGTAACGCAGACTGCTCACCTTGCTTGTATCGAACAACAAACATCATTATTGATTCCACTGGCTATAACAACTTAGAAATCTTTTTTATTAGTTTAAATCAAAGCAATCGAATTCGGAAGTGGAAAAAAAAAGCTACCAATATAATCAATATGGTGAAATTACAATAAGGTGAACTCAAAATGCACTGTTATTCATGTATGCTTCAACCAATGCTACCAGCTCATTCAGGCAATTTTTAATATTATTTAGAGTATGCTAAGCTAAATAGTAGCACACCGTCTGGTAACAATGAAGAGATACAAATAACTTGCAATCAATATTTTGTTTATAAGTTCAATTTGCAAAAAAATAACCAAAACAAAAAATTTATAAAAATGGAAGTGCTGCAAGTAAAAAACACACTCTTTGATAGTAACCGATAAAAAGCTTTTCTTGCATCGGGCGAACATATTCATCGAGGAAATACAACCACTCTTTTTCAAAGTTTATTTGATTCATGTGAATGTCAACAGTCGGTACATTTTCATATCCACCTGCTAAACGGTTATCCTATAAAGTTGATTTTTATCCAAATATTTTTTGAATGTAAAATTACCAAAGTTTTGTAAAGAAAAAAGTATAACAGTAAATATCATATATGAGAGCAAAAAAAAAAATAAAGTTCATGCTTGTTCACAAATTTAAAATTGTTTTTTCTGTTGTATGATTTTTCGAGAGGAAATAAAATTGAAGGATTCTTATAAACTTCAAGCAGAGATGGTCATATGCCAACTTTAAATTTCGAAATCAAAAAGATAAAGTAAAAATCAGACAAATTCACTTCGTTTCTCCCACTAGACCACTGCCCATAGTGCTCCATTTCTTCAATCAATTCTTTAGTGAAGTTTTCGGACATCAAAGGATATTCATAAACATCTGGACATGGTTGGGGAATATCCTCACTGTTCAGTGCTTCAAAATATTTCGGATGCAAGTACCGGTTTTCCCACATCTAAAATAAAATGATGAAATAAGTCAAGAGTTCGAAAACAAGTAAACTAGACAAAATTACTACACTGAAAGTATTACAAGAATTTCAATTTTCTATAGAAAGAATTCGAAGTAAAAAACTGACATTCCGATTTTTAAATATTTCATACATTTCCGGATGCAACCGCTCGCCACTGGTGACAAAATCCTTGGTATCGACCAAAAAGCCATAAAAGTGTTGATTATCAATGTGCATAAAATGTCCCTTGGTAGAAAAATATTTAATAATAAACAGCAAAAAATACTGCAAGGGATTCTACAACATAAAAAGTATGTATCAACTTTATTAAAAATTTTACCTTTGTCCGTGCGTACTCACAAAAACTCATATCCGCATCGACCATTACGTTGTAGGTGTAGCTGCCTTCAAACTCTTTAATCTGGAAGTGACGAGACTTTTGCTAGTATTAAAAAATTAAGCCTCTAGTATATTAATAAAAGTAACCTAGCAAAAAGACATATCTAGATTTGAAAAAAAAAAAAAAAAACATATATATATTCTTTTGTTCAAGAATTACAAAATTATAATTTACACATTATTTCAAAGAAGGAACCTTATCTTTATTGATGAGTATAGCTCTGCTAATATAAGGTACATTCCATATTCCTACTCGTTTTCCATCTATTATTTCAATGTAATCATCTGAACGTGCGTAATAACCATTAATGTCGAGAGCACCCCAAAAGTTCGAAAACAATTGTTCACGAACGGTCAACAATGGAGCGATAATACCGCTGAAAAATAAATTTCAAAAATATTGGAAGTCCTTAAATAATCGGACACTTCAATCGATTGGTGATCAGTAATAGTCAAGGATGAAAAATGATTTCAATTTGAAATCTAAAATAGAATTATGGAGCCTTTGACAACTTTCTCGATAACTGATAATAGAAGCCTGCCTTACGATAAAAGAAAAAATTCATACAATTTTCCTGCAGTGGCAGTTTCAATCAGAAGCTCCAGAGCGTCAGCAGTTATTAGATGAACGTCACCATCAAGCATAAACACAAAATCATTCAAGGCTTCATTGGCACGAGTCCTGAAATTTACAACAACATTGTTATAAAATTAATCTATAAAGATTAAAAAACATCTTCTGTAGGGAATATAAAGCAAATACATGAAAAAAATTGATAACACCAACAGAGCAGCTTTTCTGGCTTCTCTTTCACCCAGTTCAGTACAGTTGTTGTCGTATTCTACTGTTCGATATAACTCTTTGGCACTTTTTAAAAACTCTTCGACCTAAGCAGATGAGAATACAAGTGAAATCAAGGTGTACAATGAAAATGATATTTTCATCTAATCAATTTTAAAATTAAGATTTATACCAAATCTCTTCTTTCTATACGATTAAATTGTACGACTATAAGCTTCAGAAGATGAAGTAAAAAGGTTCAGGAGACATTTTACGCTGGGCTGTTCGATATATTCGTAGTCTCAATAATTTATATTAAAACAAACTCACGTTTTTCTCATTGTACTTCTGATTGTTGTAAATATAAAAATCAATTCTAGAAGTAGGGTAAGACAGACGGCTCACTGTTAGCAGGAATTCCTGAATAAAAGGGATAGGCTTCGTGATGAAAACTGCCAGCGTAATAGAAGGCCAAACATTTATCGCTGTTTCCTGAAAAAAACCCTAGGAAGGAAGACAAACAACAGAATTTTCCATAATAATGTTTCTAAAATTTTCGTCTATAAATTTATTTATTTAATTCCGTACTACAGAATACGGAACTGAAATGAAAGACAACAAACAAAAACATACTAGTAAGCTGCTAGTACCACACTGCCGATAACCATTTTCAACAGACCAGGCCTTACCAACATAGTTACCTAAATAATTCAACAGCTGACTTCCTTTGCTATTTCCAAGAACTACGGATGGATAAGTGTTTCGTGGGACGTTGTGAATCTGGAAGATATATTTATATAAAGAAATTATTGCAAGATGCTGGTTGTTCTTTTATGTTTTTCTTTAAATAACAGAAAAGAAACTGTTAACTTCAACTGACTAATAACTGTGTTAAATCTGTGTGGAGTAATGAAAAAACACTTACCAAAGAAGTGTTTTTTCACTAATTTCTCTTCCTCTGCTTAGTTATATGCTTAAATTCATAATAATAACCATAATCACAACTAAGCTGAAACCAAAAAAAACTACAATACATGGTTTAAATAAGACTAAAACTTACATATGCATCGCCATTATCACGGAATAGTAGCATGACCTCAGCAGTGGCATTGTCGACATTTTGAAATAACAGTTTTTTGATATCATATGCCAATCTTAAGGTGTCCTGCAAAGAAAACTTAAAAAATTAAACGACTCAATAAAAAATGAGTGAATAAATTAATTTATCGGAAAGATGTAATGCATGTCTGCAGTATTTCAAGTAAAACAAAACTTGGTGTTATTAGAAAAAATAGCATAAATTTACCATTACAACATCAGAATAAAGATTATTGTATGATAAAGTTTTGTTATCATGCGATCCAATGAAATCAAGCACATCCAAAATATTTGGAACAAAACCAATTAAAGCGATTGACTGAATCTCGCTAAACAGTTAATTAAATGAACTGTTTCTTTGACTCATCACTGAAATAATGCTATTATGAAACCTTACAAAACGATAATTTACTCAGTAATATATTCAAATATCTACACTACTTGCCGTTGCTCTAGCACCATCTTCGGTGTAAGAAGTGCGCGGCAATTGCTACACGACTGAAGGAACTGGCAGATAATGTCGCTTTCATCCGAGGTAATAATAGCATCAAATCTGAAGAAGTGCTTATTTGGTGCATTTAATGGTAATGCGCAAATTTGTGCTATATAATCTTGAAAATGCTAAGTTATAAAAAGCGAAATTCATTTAGAAAAAAGTCCTAGTAGTCAATTCCACAACAAAACAATGACATGAAACATTAACCCATCAATAATGAGTAAAACAGTGGAATCGAGTGCTTTGAATGTATCCAATTCTGCTGCCAACATATGCAGTAATTTGTCGATAACCTAAATTCAAGAATTACATTCCTCACGACTTAAATGAACCGTAAGTAGGCAGACAGTAAAAAACTCAAAGACAAGCAATAGAAATTTTCAAAGTTTTCCAAAATAATTAAAATTCGCACGACACACATTTGTTTAAAAACATTTACAGAGTTTGTCAAATCGATAAAACCAATTGAAACGAATATAAAGTTTTACATTCCGGTAACTGATAGAACTTTGTCGTACGTCAAGAATCTTGAAATCAATATTATAATGTTCAGCAGAACACTTCAGTCTTTTTAGCGCATCATCATTACCATTGTTGAGTGCAAATACAGCTAATTTGTAAGCGGATGAATCACATCTATCGGTCAATGAAAATGGTACCAAAAGTAATAGTAAAATCACGAACGAATGCATTATCAGCTGCTGATAATGGTTTTAGCTAAAAAAAATCCACGACGTTTTGTTAAAAAGCAGTTCCTCTGGTTCCCGTAAAAATAAAAACCAGTGCTGAAAATAAGTAAAATTATTAGTGACTGTTAATATGATATGCAAAAGAACAAAAAATCTACCTATCGCGCCGTGAACCAACCAAATTATTGTAATTCTTTTGCTTGTTACTAGCTATAGCTCAATTAAAAGCTCCAACGAGAATTATGTCTTGAACTGCCATTACGAACCCATCACCTTAACAATTTTGAGAATTACTAGAGTGATACTGAGAGGCTAATGGATACGATTTTTTCAGTAATCTACCAACCAAGCAATGAATTATTATAATCAGTCGACTCCTTCAAAAAATGGAAATAGTTCCATTATAGAAAAAGAAAAAAAAAAAAAAAAAAAAAAAAGTTGGAATTCAAGCAGTAATGTAATGATGGCTGAAAAAAATATTTCAAAATTAAAATATCCGCAGAGCAACTCAAACCGATATCATTTATATTGTAATATCCTTAAATTTATTGACAAATTCCTTTGCAACAAGATAATTGAAACATAATACAACAGAATTTCGCAAGAAAATAGAAAGAATGGAGTAATTAAGATTAAAACTTGCATATGAATCGTCATTATCACGGGATAATAGCATACCTCAGTAATTAATTCAGGATAGGAGTTGGAAATCTCAACCACAAAATGGTCGGTGAGATAATAGGTAGCGGTTTTAAGGAAGAGATTAAAACGAAAATCAAATATCGAAAATATTATAACAAAAGCAGGCTGTGGCAGTTTCAAATAAATTAAAGCTCATTCAAGCTGAGACAAAGATAAAATAATGTATAAATTAAGGGCAAGTCGTGCATAAACCAGAAACTTTAAAGAGCCAGAAGTGAAATTCTTTAAGGCAGATAAACATTTGGAACGCAGAGGAAAGAGGACTGAAGCTTAAAATTCTTAACAATATCAATAACATGTTAAACACCACTGTAAACTTAGCAATTCATTGGAGACAGAAGCTCGCCAAAAATTAAGTTTGAGAAGATCAGTTATTCAAAAAAAAAGGAAAGAAAAAAAGCAGGACTGGTTTGTGAACACCTCCTCTAAACTCAAGAATAAGAATAAGTAAAATAGAAGTACCAGGTAACTCGGAAAATGAGTGAATTGATAAATTTATGGATTGATAAAAGACACAGCAATGTAACGCGTTCCTTGGGTGGTTTCTAATCCTTCATGCAAGTGCGTTAAACGACCAGGGAATATCATCGAATGACCTGAAAATTAAAATCTGCAGCTGATAGTCTAATTATTACGATTTTATTTAAAATAATCCAACATTCACATTTCACCATCAGTCTTAAAAAAATTTTAACAACCATTTAGAACAACGTGCTGGCACTCCAAAATATATTACTTGGGAAAATTGCATAACTTTCGCTTCACAATAACTGGTTTCATGATAACACTATTAGAGGTGTGGACTTTTTATCTAAAGTAATAAGCTGCAAGTATGTTAACAAATACGGGACCTCCGTTTATTTTAGCAAAAACCATTCCCATGTGTGTACGACTATCGTTTTTGCTATTGTCGCTAAAAAATTAGCTTGTATCATATATCAGTGAGACTTGAAATGGAAGTCAGACATAAGCTGCACCATTTTCTAAGCAATAAACGTTATTGAAATTTGAACTCACCAACAACGTCAGCATCAAAAGTGCAATTATAACGCAGGAAATGTACACCGCCACCTTGATAATCCACTCCTCGTTTATTTAGTGCAATGTCAACACTATAAGTTGAAGCATCATGATGAGGTCTCAATGAAGCTTGCTCCTCTGGCTTATAACGTACAACAAACATCATCACAGACTCCACTGGCTGAAAAGTTGTGAGAAAAAAAAAATATAAATAGTGAGTTAAATTTTTAGGAATCCTCTTCATCAGGTTGGCGACAGGTATATATTGAAAAAATAAAGTCAGCAAAATCTAATGAAATTAAATAACTCAGAATAACGAAGGTAAAAGAAAGATTTCAAAAGACTTTCCCCATAAGTAGAAATATTCAAATAAGTCATATTGGAAAACTTTTACCAGAAGAGTTTTATTCAGAAAATCTGACAAAATAGCATTTTTTTTTTCGTTAAAATATGGTTGAAACTTCTCTGATCTTTATTACTTGCAGTTATTTTATCATTTTATGTTTATTCAAACTTTTTTTTCTCATTTAAAATTTTTTCATTTATGGGGGAAGCAAGAGGTAAACGATTTGTGTTGTTCTTAATAATTTCCTTCTTATTCTACATATGTTTCAGGATGTATGTGAATCAGTGAAATTTCAATTTTAAAACATTTTACACACAGCTTATTGAAAGATTTGTAAAACGAAACATGTCTGTACTAAATTATTAAATGGAATTTTAATAGCTAAATCTATGGTATTATTTAACAATAAGGACCAACCCGTTTGTAATAACCAATAAACAATTTTTCTTGTATTGGTCGAACGTATTCGTCCAACATATATAACCAATGTCGCTCGAAGTCAATCTGTTTCATATGAATGTCACGGGTAGGCACATTTTCATAACCACCAGCTAGTCTTTCATCCTGAAATCCAGTTTGACGAGGGATTACAATTCGAGACGACTAGCTCAACTCAGTCCAACTTGATTCTTCACTCTTTATTAGAATCAAATCTTATGATTAAACTACTAGCAATCAAATTGACTTCTTATTCTATCTACGTTTTAAAGAAAACGAATACATGAAAAAAGAAACAAATACCTTGTGTCTACCATCCGACCATTTGCCATAATATTCACATTCTTCAATAAGTTCCGAACAAAATGTTTCCGACATAAGTGGGAAATCGTATACATCCTGACATATTTCTAGAATTGGTACAGAACCATTAAGAGCAGCAAAATAATTTGGGTGTATATACCGCTTCTCCCATAACTGAAAGAATTTTGAAGCTAATTTTTTTTTTTTTTTTTATTAAATGCCTTAAATAAGATAATGCGAGGATTAACAGTATGAAAAGTTTCCAACAATGGGGCAACACATTTCTACAGCCAAAATTAATAAAAAAACCAGAAAAAAGTTAATTTTATGAAATCACTAACAATGCCGGAAGAATTGAAGAAAGCCTGGTATCTGAAAAAAGATCAGAAATAATTAATTAACCTGTCGGTTGTTGAATATCTCATACATTTCTGGATGAGCTTTTGACAACTCGACATCTTCACTAATCACTAGAAAGCCGTGGTAATAACTGTTATCAAGATAAAGGAAATGACCCTGTAATACCCAATGAAATAGGTTAAATAAGAACTGATTAAGAAGAATTTATTTCTTTAGTTATCCTAAATATTCTTTCAGTGATTATGATATCTCGGCGCAGCTGCTACTAAAAGATGGAAGAACAAAATGCTCAAAGTTTTTGCACTCCAATACCTACTTCATTACGAGCAAATGAGCAAAAGCTCATATCGGGATCTACTTTCTCATCATAACTGTAAGCGTTTGATAAAGGAGCCAGCTGAAAAAATAATCAAACTTCAATCAGATATGATCATTTAACATTTTCATGATAATGCGACTCATGAAAAGCACTTAGTTTCAAGTTTCAAATGAGTAAACTGAAATAAATAACAAAAATCTTCGACAAAGCATTGAAATGCAGTTGCCAATATGGCATAATCCTGACAAAAACTTGAAATGCACCTATAAAATTATTACCGCTCCTAGAAACTGATGACCATGACACAAATGCCAAAGTAAGCAAAATAGTTTACTGTGTCGCATCACTCTTGATATAATCAACATAAATCCTTTTTATTAAGCTTAAACCCTCAGCAAAATACTTGGTAGTCTCTCCAGCATAACATTTTACAAAAGCTCGGAAAAACAATTTAAACAAATTACATACTTTTTCCTTCGTAATTACTAAAATCGAACTAATGAAAGGTACATTCCAAACGCCCACTTCCTTGCGATCAATGATATCAAGATAATCCTCAGACCTAGCATAGTATCCGTTACTAGCGACTGCTCCCCAAAAATTGGTGAAAAAATTATGCAGCTGTCCAACTAATGGTGCAAAAATCCCTCTGCAATGTCCAAATGTAGTGGATCTTTTAAAAAATAATGATGCATTTCTCAAATGGATATTACAGTGTCAAACTAATATTATTATCAAGACTTTTCAATAACATGCGACAAAAGAATACATTCCATGTTCTAGATTCGAATTCCAAATTTTCTAATTCCAAAACCAAAGTACCACTCTTACCGAAAGCCAAATGCTTAACTTTTTCAATAACTTACAAGTTTTTTTCCTTCACTGTATGAACTATCAATAACAATGACTCTGATCTGTTCAGGTGCACATCACCATCAATCATTATCAAGTAATCACTGCCCACTGCTAAACTTTGCTTCCTGAAAAATTCCATAATTCTTCCAAATTCTCAACAATCTATCTATCGCCTCTAATATTATAATACACTGCACTATTTGGGAAGAAATACATTAATTGAATTTTCCAAAAGTTAATGTGAGAAAGTGTAACATAATGAGTTTGGAAAATGAATGAAATAAGAAATAAAAACAAACAAAAAAAAATTTTTGGAGATTTGCTTAAGCAAATTGATTAAAAAATATTTTAATGATCGTCTTTAAACAATATATTAAAATAAAAGCACGAACAATGAAAACGCACGAGCTTCACGCTCTCCAATGTCTGTTGTGCTATCATCATATAGCAGCGATCCATAACGTCCTTTTACTTCTCTAATAAAGCTGTTAACCTGGAAAAATCTTCGGAAGTTATAAACTAAATATAATTTTATCCCAATCTAATACACTCATCTTTCAATCAAGCTCTTCAAATCTCAAATCGTTATTTTAATTTGCATTAAATTCATTCGAACGCACTTCCCGTTCCTTTTTTCTTCCCCTTTTCTCCTAGGAAGCAGTTGAATATTTTGAAGCAAAAGGAAAGGTACAATGAAATAAAGGTGCTTACATCATTCTCCATGAAATTTTGATTGCAATAAACGTATAAATCAATTTTCTTGTCTGAATAAATCAAATTCTTGATATTTTCGAAAAATTCACGAATAAATGGTATTGGTTTAGATATAATGATAGACAAAAATAACTTCGGTAAATGATTTCTTTCAAGGTCCTAAATCCATGAAATCTAAAGTTCGTTAAGCAAACAAGCTGTTTATAACGGCGCAATTCAGCCCAAATAAAACAAAAGATACAAACTGAATGCATGGAATTCTAAAAAAATTTTGTTTTATTCAATTATATAATAGGGATTATTTTATATTTTTGACTAAATTTTTGAATAATACTATTGCCGTGATTTGCGTTTTTTTGTTGGTTGCTCTCAGCGGATCGATATAATTACTGAGATGGTTCAAAAAAAGCTTGCTTGGACCATTACCATGTATAACTAAAGGAGATGTGTTGTAAATAAAATTGTAGACCTGAAATGTAATTGAGCCATATTATTGAATCGAATTTTATATTAAGACACATCTATGTAATATTCTAAGGAAATATAATCTTGTGTTCGTCTAAATTTATATTCTTTATGATTGTAAACAACCGCCCATTTGAAAAAAAGTCTTACAAAATATGCTTTGTTTCTTTCAGCATCCATCTCTAGCTTCACATCATTCGATGCGCCATTCAGATTTTGAAATAGAATACTCATCGAATCCAATGTCATTTTCAAAGACTCCTTCAAATAAACTTCATGTAATCTAAACTCTTTAGTAATATTTTTTAATTCTTTATAAACGACTTCAATGCGTAAACTGAAATAATGTCAGAAAATAAAGGAACAAATTGAGATGTCAAAAAGTAAGCCGTTTAAACCGTAAAGTCCAATTTATATTGCAAAATAATTCACAGGTGGTGGTGTGAATGCTTTTCAGAAAAATGCTACAAATGCTTTCTGATATGCAAGAATGTAACAAAAATATATATAGAAGTAGTGTTTTAACAACTATAAGTAATTGAATAATAATTGCATGGAGTAAAATGATATAACAGCTCGTGGAGTGAACTGTTTCGTAAAGTTTTTACCACTTAACTTTGATTATATCTATAGCAGAAAAAAAGAGTATCTCCACTTCGGTCACCCGAAGTGAAGGGAATATTTTCGTGTAAGTCTTACATGCTTATATGAGTTTCAAAATTTCAATTATTATCCTTTTATGATTAACTGTAAAAGCAAAAAAGGATTCCCATTAGTCCTAGCACGATAAATGCTAAATAAGGTTTGACTATGCAAGCCTTAAAATAAAATACTCTTGAAATCGAAAACAAATCAAGTTATACTACAATGGACTCATCCTTTATAAGGCAATTTCTTTTGTGAAAAAAAAAACTTTTTTCTTTGTGGTCGACTTCCATTATTCATGAATCAAACTAACTCGTATCTGCTCATCCAAGTACAGGCGTGTGTAATACAACTGATCATCATCACCATCTTCTACATCTTCGTAATTTATTAAGTTCCAAATCTCAGAAGCAAAACCCATGAAAATTCCAGAATTCAAATATCTAGAAATGCTCAATTAATTATAACGATTCAAGATTTCATTTGCATTAAACATATCAAATTAGGAGATATACAAAGAATTTACTCGTATTCAAAGTTAACAAGGGTATACCTGTATCCAAAGTTGACGAGCGGATATTTCGGAGCTAAGTTTCTATCAGGCCAACAAAATGGTTCCGAGGAAAATACAACACGAAATCCATCAAAAAAAGTAAAAAATTTCCGCAAAATCTGCTCTTCATTGCCCAACAGCATCACATCGTAGCTGTAACAAAATTGAATTGGCAGTTATATGTAAAATTAGACTATTCTTTTAGTATTTCCCTAAATGTATATAATATCTTTAGAGGAAATTTTATTTTTCGAGGCAAAAACATAATTTATTTATTTACCCCCATCTATTTGTTTTCATTTATATAAAATTGAAAACTTACGCATCAATGAATAGTATTATCAGATTATCTCTGTCTTTATATTTTCCTAAAAATTTCCGTAAAATGCGTATTTTCTGTCCACCACCCTAAAAATAATTTTTTTGAAAATACTTATATAAATAAATTCTTATTTCTTAAATCTTGAACTAAATCAACAATAGATGATTAAATGAAGTATTTTCAGAAGGAGAGATGAGGGAAAGTAATAGATTTGGCGTGATTGCGAAAACGAAGAGGAAGAATCGCGCTTCAGTTCTCGAGATTAGATGTATTCGATGCAGAAATAGCTAACCTTCTCGACGCGAGTGTCGCCTCCTTGCCATTCTTCTCCTACACCGAATACTTCCAGCCTGATACCATTGGCACTTGCCGTGCGTTGCAGCCTTCTCAATCCATCTGTTTCCTCTGTTGCAACTGTCACCACAAGCAAACTCGGCACTTCGCTTATCACCTGTGCCATTACTGTCCCGCATATCAATACACTCCCTACTGTTAATACCCATTTTGCTGTCATTCCTGTGAGACTATCAAATTTCAATAAATTCAGACTTTTGTAAATTACGTTTCCTACGATTCTGTCGAACTCCAGTGCAATGACAATGATTGTTCCCATCACACCTCAATCCACAGGTGACCGTGTGACGTTTTCACCTATCTCAGACACGCAAAAAAGTTTTAAACGGTATACGGAAAGATCGATCCCGCCACCGATAATCGAAACAGGTTGTTGTGAAGGCGGATAATTTTACTTACATCAGTGATGAAGAACAATTTATTGGCGGAGGTTAGAGGTCAGATGTTAAGAGCGAACTGTGACACAGCCACGATATTCTTACGAAAGACGTACAAGGGAGCTGCTGTTGCAGATAAAAAAAAAGTTTCCTAAAAAAAATGAGTAAACTAGGGTCAGTTCCTTTTGATTCTAGCTTAGGCGCTGTTCCCCATTTTCTTATCTTGTAGTGACGATCAAATAGACAAATTAGTGAATGTGCAAGAGCGACATCCGGAGTGATTCACCAGATTGAACGTAACCTTACGTTACTGAATATTATGATTCTTTTCGGCAACAAAAGCTCCCTGCGGACTTAAATATTGGGAAGTGTAAGGGAAGTATAGCGATTGTAGTAAAGTTACTATAAAGTGTGATACTGAAAGCTGAGGATGTGGCTGAAGCTAAGAAGAAGAGGGAGGAGGAGGAAGGAAGGAGATGATGCCATTTGCAGTGAGAGCAGAGTTCGAGCTCTCTGTTGAGCTAGAGTCTTCCACTTCATTTGCACTCGAGGCAGAAATGAATGTATGAAAAGAACGGAGCCGAACAATCATCCAGTCACGCTAGAGACATTACTATAAGTGATGAATTGTAAGCAATTAAAAATCGCAGAAGTGCTCCTCATAAAAATGTTTAAATTTCAGAAAAGTACACAAAAATTCGTCAAAATATGGAATTTTGAAAGCTTAGCAAATCTTGAACCCGGTAGAATGCTAGAAAGTTGAAATGAGAATTAAACTGAATTTATTTGAGTCAGAAAATTTTACAGTTCACTGTTTTAAACCAACCATTTTTTCACTGCTTGCTACATTTTTAGTAATTCTTTAATAAATTAGTTCCGTTTGGATACTTCATTGTTCCAGTCAAATTTTTAATGAATGATTGATTGGAACTATGATTCGGAGTGACCAATATTTTTATTTTCATCGCCTCACTTTATATTTTTAAATATTTTTGTTTACAGCATTCTTGAATCACAGAAAAATATGATCCTCGAAATGATTGAACTTTGTCTTTGGGAAGATGAGTAGTGTCCAGAGGTACTGCTTAGGAAGTCATCTTGATTTTGTGTTATTCAGCAACAGCATTCATCTCAGTGACTAAGTTTATACGACTTCCTATAATTAAAGTTTTTCTATATGAAGCTCACCTCTTCTTGCGAACAGATCCATCTTTTGCAGCTGCTCACTGTAAGGTTTAAATCATCAAGCTGATGATTATTCAAAGTTCAATTTTTAGTTTTTATTGTTGGCCACTTTTCAAGTCTAGATAAGGAAAGAATAGGAAAAATGAGGAATTCAGAAGGTTTTCACCAAACCAGTACCATTCGTCAATTAATCAAATATTTTCAACATTCATGATTAGCTGATATTCTAGTTTTTGGGCCATTTTCAGAATAACGCGATGAAAGAGATAGACTGTAAAGTTGAAAGAATCTAAACTAGTTATAAATATCCAACTAAAAAGTTGTGTAGAAAACTCCTTAAGGCAAAATGAAATTGAAGCACATCGCTATTGCACTTGTGAAATTCAATTTTAGACCGATGTTTACGTTGTAACTAAAATAAAACTTCGTGTCTGATACCGAACAAGGAACACTTTATGACCGGAATTGCATGCAGCTGCAGTTACGCTCATATTTGCAAATTCTTATTTTGTAGGAGCGAAACAGATCACTCTTATATACTAATTTTTGATTTCATTTGCGTTTTCTGTAAGTTAATTGTTT
Source organism: Setaria equina (assembly GCA_003012265.1). Classification (NCBI taxonomy): domain Eukaryota; kingdom Metazoa; phylum Nematoda; class Chromadorea; order Rhabditida; family Setariidae; genus Setaria; species Setaria equina. The sequence goes on from PQVD01002318.1 coordinate 32,009, forward strand.
TGAAATAAGAAAGTGTTGGAAGTTCCTTTTAATTTTATGGATTTTTTAAGATACTGAATAAAATAATAATTCAATGCATGAGTACTTACTGAAATACAAAAACGTGTTATCACTCTCGCGTTTGATAAAATATTTGGTTTAGTCACGATAATTGAAAGAGACGCTGTGAATGATGTTGTAATGCAAATTTTTTGCTGAATTTTTGAAATTATGATATATTAATTTAGCAACCATTTTGAACTTTAAACTTTCTTCACACACTTCTAATTTGACAAATTCTACAAAGAAGGTATTGTCAATCTTAGAGGCACAGAATTCCCAGGTCGCACTGATTCTGTCAAGTTAGTGATCAGTTCGTTTCTGTTCAGATTCGTAAGCTGCTAGATGCTGTACTATGTGTAATGTTCATCAATTTTCAGGCTTCATTAGTCCCTTTCAAATAATATTCGCTCAGTCAGTCTTTTCAACGAAAAGATCTTTTCTGAATCTTTTTCTTTTAAAAAATATGTTCAGCAAAATATTAACTGATTCGAGCACTTAATGGCATCGGGGAAAAGTTGATCCATACTACGCGAGAGCAATGATCTCATAGGGAGACCAAGCAGTTTCCGCTGCGTGTTATATAATATGTATCCTGATTATCACTACACAGTGATTATTCAGTTTTTATATTACACTGTTTTTTGATTTTTGGAACAAATTGATGCTACTGTAAATCAATAACATTTTATTTACAAATACATTCCGACCATAGTTAACATGGCTATGATAAACTTACTAAGTCAAAAAGTAAAGTGATTCAACAAATATAAGCAAGACAAAGGAACCATATGCTTAGTTGATAATTGCGCATTCATAGAAGATAATTGGTATAGAACTGACGAACTGGGAAAATCTATTTCTTTCAGTTCGAAGTTTTATTTCAAATTATTTTGCAAAAAAAGAAAAAAAGTGGAAGAAATAAATGAATTTTAATTATTAATTTGAATGGAAATAATAGAAAGTCAATTATGAGTTCATTTTGTACATTCCAACAGCGCTTGCTTTTTAAAGAAATATTCTCAGACGCGCACATGAATTTATATATTTATACTACTGAAAATTAAAATAAGGCGCATTTACTTTACACTGTCATTTATTAAAATGTGACGTTATCTTGGTGTGCTAACAAATCCTATTTGCTGTTATCCAAAAGAAGAAAACTTGAAAAACCTTACTTGTAGCGGTTTTGAACGAAAAGTAACCGCATCTTTTCTTGACACTATGAATCTATCGCGTTACCCTACCCCTGTCTTCTCTGTCAATTTTCTCATCTCAATACTAGTAGCGGAAATATTTCCTCATCATCTTCCGCTTTTCGTTCAAAATTCACTGCACATCTTCTTCTTTTTGTAATTTTGATAATTCAAGCAAAAACAATTTCATAGTTTTACAAACAAGAAAAGAAACTCTACGCCATCAGTGATATTAAAAATTGTTAATATTGTGTTTAGCAATAATTTCATTTGCTCACGCTGGAGGATACGTGGTCAGCTGTGCAACCATTTGGTGACTGATATACTTCTTCTTGAAATATACTATCAATTTCAAATATCTTAAATTATTAATTACATACAAGTTTGATTAAAAGCTATATGATACACAGTGTCATTTTAGCTATTAATAGATTGTATAGATGAAATAGTTTTGCTCTTCACTTCAGTTTTATAATAATGTAGAGAGCCACATTTTTCGTTTGTTGTTGAATTATGAAAAGCAGAAAATGTTTTATATAGAGATTATGACTTTTTTCTGGGAAAGGATTATAGAACGAAAAAATGAGCTGAATTAAGACTACTGAAAGTACCCGAGAAATTCAAAATTTTTAGAAAGTTCAAACCAAAAAAACTGAGATATATGTTTTGGTAAAAATTAAAAAAGCCTTTTTTTCTTTTATGCATCACGATTATTAATTGAAAATGGCAGTTTATTTCCTTCATTATCAGCTATTGCATTAGTTTTTGCAATGATCATTTGCTCGATACAACGCTGTGATCATTTCAATAGTTTCTTGACTAAGTAAGAAGTTAAATAAGTAATTGTGGATATTTTATGTCGTAACTGTAGAAAATGAAAGAACGAAAGCTTCCTGGTTCATTAATGGAACCAGTGAAAATTGTTGAATCATATTATGAATGATATTTTTGTGATTTAGTAGAGAAAAACAAGTTTTGTAGATGTTACTGCAACCAACGGTTTTTATGGATGGCCTTCATTATCAACACCTTTTCTACCTTGCTTATGATGGAGCATTCGGTACATCTCTGTCTTCTTTTCGTCTCCTTCTTATTAAATGCATTTGACGATGAACTCTTCTCGGCCCGTTCGACGACATTATTTCAGCGTTAGGACAAACTATTTTGTTCTGCTACTGGAAATACGTAGTCTGTAGTAAGACAGCAAATGATAGAAGTCCTCTGTTACTTATTTTAAGCTTTAATATCAAGCTGGTAGTGATTGCTAAAGTTCTTTTGAAATTCGTATTTGACACTTTAAACTCTTTGGCTAGGAAAAAAGAAAAAAAATTCCAAGTAGAAAAATATTTATTCACTAAATGATGAGGAAATAGATATTTCTGACGAGTTCAAACTACATGTATCTAAGCCGCAACTTGTACAGAATAATTGGAGCTTGCTTATCAGATCAACCTGACTTTTCTGTATAGAATGCCCATTTCAAATTTCTCTAAAGGATATGAAATGTATAGTACTTTTGCATAACCATTCTTAGTGATACTAATCTCATAATGAAATTCAGTGTGTTTATTGTGTCCATATCAGTTAGTGTTTAAAATTTGAATTTATTTTCATTAAGGGCACTGATAGTTTGTGTATAAAATATCTTATTTCATTTGCATGAATATGGTTTTGGCACTATAAATACGAATTATTGCACGATTACTGCGATTTCACTCCTTTCCTACATCTAACGTAGACAAAAATGTAATTTTAATTCATAAAATTGGTTCATTTCTTAGTATAAGTGCTGTCTGACGCAAATTGATATTTAAATATATCAAAATTCTTATTAACAGGCTTCATCTGCTCTTTTTTCATTCGAAAAAAGAAAAATATATATTTTGTATGCAGCGGCATGGATGCGTTTTGCTGGAAGCCTAAAATCAAAGAACAAATCAAATTTAAAATGTTTTTCTCAGTAATCCACTAAGAGTACTTTCTTATCTTGGGCATATTTGTGCTTTTGCTGGCATGCTGCCGATTTTTACACCATCAAAATAATTTCTCTTATTTTTTACAAAATTAAGACAGTCATAAAGTCGAAGTTACAATTTCTTTTCATTGCGTTGAATGCGGTCGGTCCAATTTCGCTAATTTTTTTTTGAATATTCAAGTTGTCTGCTTACTTTCCTAATTTTAATTTGATTCAGAAATCTCTATTAGATTTACTACTACTTTACTGGATTGTCTATGGAATGCATTGTCATAAAAACAAATAATTCGAGTAGATTAACTTATCAGTCTGCAAGGTTTTAAACTTTACCTTACGCTCCATCATTTTACTAAGCTCTCCTATTTTTTCATTTTTCTTAGCACAATTATTATCATCTTGAAAGTTTTTTTGCGAAGGATTCAATAATTCAGATTCCATATATCATATTATCAGTACAAAAAGTGTATGTAAGGAGAAAGATTCCTTACATAATATTGATGAAAACATCTGCGAAGTAGTCTCACTTGGTTTCTCTAACAGGATAAAACTCACTCGATCTCCCATCGTTTCACGAGAATGCTGGCAAGGACTGAAATTTTTCTATTTGTCTATCATATTGTAGAACAATTCAAAACTTCATATTTAGATTTACAAACAACATAACATCCATAAGTTACAATGAGGCTGGATCGATGGTTCGACTATGAAAGCGGCCATGCGTGGTGTGAAAGTGCTTACAAATACCAAACTGTCTCGATCGTTGCCGAATTTGCCAATACTGTCAGTTGTTTGTTTTATTCTCATTCCTAACGAAGGATATTATATAAAAAAAACAAAATATCGACTAAATTTTACTTTTTTCCATCAACTCTAGCTATTAAATTTAGCACGAATATAGTGAAGGTCAGGCAGTCCAAAGGTCCAAAATGCAGTAGAAACGTGTCTTGCGACGCCTCTCGAAGCAACTGGACTTTTAAGTTTAGTATCAGCTTGGCCATATTAAAAGTGATACAATGATTCATCTCGCTCTTATAATTGAATTTCTCTTTTAAAAAGGAAGAGTTTATTTTTTACCAACATGAAAATGCATTAAGAACTAAGCTGCTGATATATTTTCTCATAAAAAACCCTTCAATTTTTTTTTTTTGCCTCATATTAAAGATAATTAAAATCTGTCTTGCTTGTATTGCAGATAACAAATCTACCCTTGATAATGCTACCATTGGTGAATGTTCTCTTGATAAGGCCTTATATCGAGACTGTTAATTGGATTGTTATTCTACCTCATATGCTTCTTACTATAAATGGCATTGCATCTACTTATTATCATGCCACCCTCAACCTTTTTGGTGACTCACTCTTCATTTATTAATATTTCCATTACTTTTCGCAATAATTATGGAACTAAAATTTGATGACTGATATCAAGAATAGCCACAGACAGGCAAATTTTTGCACGATTTAAAATAATTACTATTATTTAAACTTATATTTGAAGTTATTCAGTTATTATATGTCAGATTATTCACAAAATAATAATAAATAATAATA
>PQVD01002321.1:0-32612 GCA_003012265.1 Setaria equina
ACAAAAAAAAAAATTCTATCAACCAATAAAATAAAAATATACAACAACAATGCAAAAAATAAATAAAAACATAAATATAATATAAATATAAATATATATATATATATAATATATATATTATTAAAATTTATATATATATATTATATATAAAGTTATATATATATAACTAGAAGTTATATATACAGGATATATATCCTGCTGGTCTCAAGCTACTACAGCCCTTCGAAATCAGAAGAAATGCTGTGAAACAAGAAGCTTTTGAGCGGAAGCCATATTTTGCGACATCGTCACTTTAAATAATATATGATTGTATTCTGTAGATAGAGGTTTGCACTGACTGAATCCTCACAATCGAAATAGCAAAATAACTTCTCATTTTTAGAGCAAAAAGTTCAAAAATAAAGTTTTTTTTGAGCCTTAATTCCTTGTTTGAATTTTTTCGTTCAGAATGAAAGGACTATCGCTGCATTTGTTGAAATAGTATTAAATGCTTGTGAAAGTGCTTTAATGGCTCCAATATTAGTTGAGTGGATTTATTTATTGCAAACAATTTGTCGTGACTGCAATAAAACTTTCCCTTTGCCACAGTAAGTTTGTTGGTTTTTTGAGCAGTTTTTAAATAAATTATGTTCCACGGTCGGTGATCTTCTGCTCTATTCTCTCAGAAGTCTGCATGTATTTTTTGGAATGTCTTTTTCAGAGCAACTTTCATAAGCCATTTCATAGAAGCAGTACATCTTTTTCACACTAAGCGATTAACCAGGTTGACAACTTTTGATCTGTTAAGAAGATATGTACAAACGGAATTAGACGAATCGCCAACTGAGGTAATGTTTTCTTCTGGAATTTTCATAATCCCTCACTAAGTGTGCTGGAAATATTTGAAATTTTCTATAGAAAAAAAGGAAAGATGAAATTGTTTGTGTTACGAAGTGGAAGTGTTAATTATTATTTTCAGATTGTAAATGAAGAAAATTTATGGCGGATACTCGACAGAGATCAAATTTTGTTTGTTGTAGAGAAGGTTCTGCATGAAAATGACGATCTTGTTAAAAAAGCACAAAAAAGCAGAGCGAAGAGACATTTCACCAAATTGCGTGTAGCTGTACTTAAGGAATGTAATCGACGAATTGAAGCTGATGAAATAAATGAAGTAATTAGGCAAAAGCTTCTGCTGGAAAACTAAAAGATTTGTTTGTACTTAATTTCATCTATGATAAAATGAAATGTTTTATTAAGGACCGATTACTGCTCCACACTGTAACTACAAAAAACATAAAGCATAAATCGTAGCATACTGAAACGCAGAAAGAGATAAGCACAGTGTCTCAAAACCAAATCAGTTTTTAACGAATCAAGTAGTAAATATTGCTATAACTGGACGAGAATTAAAAGATCTCATCTATCGTTTCACTTTATAAGCGGTGGCTGGTTAGAGTTTAGTTATCGTCTCTCTGTTTGCTTCAGCAGCAACGATAACTTGTTTGACGAGTATGTCTGAATCCATGCAGTGCGGTGGTGCACAAACAGCTGATACCGCTAGTAGTGGTGCTACTACTGGAACAAATACGGGTGACGGGTGACGAGTGAGACAACATGGAGGAGGACAAGATCGATGTGTCGTCGCCGTGTGCTTTTCGAAACGCTCAATCCTTTCCGCAGAGTTGCAACATGTTCTGCTCCTTACTACATCTATCCATCCATCATCCAATATGGCTAAAACACTCATCTCATATAGGCTTAGCAGTGCTAGAACAACATATGAGCTAGCTAGACTGCACTACCCCATCATGGCAGTTCCATCATCAACATCGTAGCGCACTCGACAATGCATGATGGAGCAGCACAGCCTGCCCTGGCGAATGCAACTACTACCATCAGCATCACTTCTCGAATCTATCCTGCAAATGCGTCTCTTCTGCTCACTTTACTAACTCTTTTCCCTTGTAGGAAATAGGGAATAACGACATATTATCTTGTCTTTCCCGGGAAGGGATCAGAATCTTAGATGTAGCACTGATTTAAATCCTGCTACTGAAATTACTCTGATAACTTAGCTAACTTTCCAGAATTACAACCATCTGGATGCTCCTACCGTGTCTCCTCTGCGATCTACAGATGGACCAAGAACAAACAGGTCACGTTGTCGACTCAGGTTTTCCGACAAACCTAAAGCTTCGCGAACACTTGGTTGAGTGTCACGCTAAATTTGTAGCTCGCGCCCTACTCGCTCCCAATGTAACCGACAAAAGTCATTTCTGGCTGCTTACTAATATCGCTTATAACGAAGTTCGTTTTTCTTATCAATTTATCAGAATTTATCAGGCAATATCACTACTAGAATATACATTAGAAGGTATACCTAAATAAATCAGTAGACCGATACATATAACTAGGCAGAATTACATATGGGCTTGCGCTACTGATTTATACTTTAGTGAGGTCCGAAATTAAAATCAAAAAGGGGTTCTGAAGCATGCCCTTCCAAATATCGAAGTTATGGTGGAAACAAAATATTTGCAGAATGTGGGGGACAACTTTCTCCATGATTCTTTCACAGAAACAGAACTGGGATCTTCGAAGCAGATATCAGTAAGTTTTCGATGAACACGATTTTTAACATAGTATCAACCGTATACAAGCAAACCACAACAGATTATTTTCAATTTTTTTAAAGATATCCCAAAATGACGACAGTGGATTTTACCTGAATTCAAGTTCAAAGAAACGGAAATCTTCGGGATGTGATGATCCTGAAGCAATTAATTTGCAAACAGCAACAAAACGATTTGCAAATTCTGTGAGCAATTGAAAAAATATTATTAATTATACGATGCCACTTATTCCGAAAAACAAGTTCTTTTTTCTCTTTTGAAAAATTTGCAGCATATATTCATAGGTTAGCGTTGCAAAAATAAATTACGGCATAATCCTATTGCTTTGCTATTTAATTATCTTCTCCAGGAATTGTTGGTCCTAAAAAATCTATACTTTTGGAGATAAATGATAACTTATGAAGATAAAAAAGTATTAAGATAAACCAACTTTTTATTGTAGAAGTACTACTAACAGAATATATTCCAGACAATCGAAACTGGATTCTCTGAAGTAACGCAAGCTATTAATAATCAGTTGAATCAAGTTGAACAATTGGAAAATTCAATATCTTTCCCAAATGGTTCGAAAGCCGTTCGAAAATCCGTTTGTCAAGTTTGCCACGTGGACGTGTGCACAACAGCACGTCAACGACACGTTTATCAGTTTCACCTCCGAGTTCCAAATCTTTTTCAATGTTCCGGCTGTGATTACACGAATAATAATTCGGTTTGGGAAATGCGTAAACACTGTACAGCTGTTCATCAAGGAAATGCACATCCGATCAGTAATGAAGAAGCTCATAAACATGATATACAGGTTGATTATTCGTTTCCTATCCCATTTTTATTTTCTGGGCAATTTCACTTCTATATAATATAGTTATTTCATATTAAGATTTCATAGTGAAATATCACTAATCATTGAATTTATCATATTTTCTAGAAGGATAATAAATGAACGAAAAGGTAGAAATTTTAGGATTTCGGTTTTTATTGTTAAGACGTGTTAAATTCACTTCATTGATTAGACTATATTTAATTTTTTGGAAATATGCACCATACGAATTTCAGAATTGGAATCAAAAATGCTTTCCAGATTGGAAGCTAAAGAAATCACCACTATCAAGACAAAACATGCCCATTCAGGAGGTTTGTTAATTTTGAGTTAAAAGTATGCCAAAAATCATGATTTATTTTATTTTATCTTATTTCTTTTTCACAAAAGTAATCTGATGACTGATTCAGCAAAAAAAAATAGTTCTGGAAGATGAAGAACTGAAAACGGTTAGCCGTGGAAATATTATCAGGAATCTATCCTACGATGAAGCAAGTATCTATGACATGGATATGGACCATGAGTCTGCAATGAGGCAATCAGCAGTAGCAGCTGTTGTTGACGATCGAACTTGTCATCTTTGCTGGTAAAGTTCTTGAAACCTCCGGTCTATTCTGAATTTCAATGTGAGATGTTTTTTGAAATTAATAAATTACAATTTTTAATGAAGTTCAGTATGTAAGCATAAAAAAATTAAGACTAACAATTTTATTGATATAAAATATTTGAAGGGAAGAGTCCCGTTATCCTGGGCGTCACATAGCTCAGAAACATCTAAGGAAATCACTTTACCAGTGTCCAGTCTGTGAAAATTTTGGAAGTTATGAGAGTTGTACCGTTACTAAACATATCAACAAAATTCATCCAGAACATTGTGATGCTATTCCCATTTCCAATTTGGACCGCTATGCTCAGGAGATTCGCGAATTGCAAGTAGTCAACAATTTCTATTCTAATATTTTAGTTCATCAAACACATTTCATTTTTAAGTCTAAATTCTTGTATCGCTTTTATTTATTTCAGAAAATATCTGTATCAGTTTTTAATCCTTTAGATTAGTATAAACAAACTACATTGTAGAAAAAATGTTTTCCAAATCGGCCAATGAAGCTCGTTCGACCACATGTTGGTAATCGTCCTCGAGAACGCCATATCTGCCAAATTTGTAAAATACAGGTAAATTTCAGTTTAAATGAAAAAAATTTAGTGTTAACTTCTTTTGTGGACAGGTATCCAGTTTTTCCAGGTAGCACAATCGGATCGTCAGCGACATGTATACCACCGTCATCTAAAGCAACAACGTATTTTTGAATGTCCTCTTTGCTCTTTTGCTTCAAACTATGATATACATCGTGTAAAATGGCACATCAAATGGATGCATAAAGAAGATCCGAACAGAGAACCTTATTCGCATGAAAATGATTACAAGTTGTTGAATTTCTACCTTGATAAGAAGCAATAAACTGAAAGATATATATTCATATCTGCTTAGTATTCTTTTCTGACTATTTTGTGATTACCGAAATCATTCAAGCTTCATTAATTAAGTCATTCTACAAGTCTTTAAGTTTTCCAAAAATTTTAAGTAATACAATCATTTGTAATCAAAATTTAGCTTCCAGAGATGAAATAGATCGATTAAACGAGCGATGTTTTCCGGGCTGGCAACATAGACGAAAGCAGTTTTGGTGGTTAGATATCGAAACATCTGAAAAACAAAATGTTAAGGTTTTCATAAAATTCTAAAAATCATTTCCTTTCCTCTGTTGGGCTTGGTCAGAAATACTACTTGTAATCTGTAGATTTAGTTCTGGTCAAAATTTCATTTGCAGTTAAAGAAAACTATTGGAATAGACGAGGATGAAAACAAGCAGTCGGCAGATACAGTTATTAATAAACCACCTTTAACAACTCAACAGGAACGCCAAGAAAAACCTGATGAATGGACTTGCATGGTTGGTCCTCGCACCTTTTGCTGAAATTTCGCCATTTTCTGGCTGACGATAAATTAAACTTATGTTTGCCCTTTGGTTTTACCTTTCTTTTAATATTCTCTTTTCTCGAAGAATAAAAGTTATAAAAGGTGACGCGAGTACGTAATAAACATTATTAGATATGCATGATCAATAATTGCGACTAATTATTTTACTAATTATTTTGCTCAAATTATTAGTTTATGCAGAATTGAGAGAAAATTGAATTGAATTAGAAGTTTTCAGTCCATTTGCAATAAGATATTGTGCAATTTGAATAGTTCGGATAATTTTAGCTCTGTAAGAAAGAATTCAAGCCTTCATCGAATTTCTTACGTCACGTAGCCAAGGATCATCTGAAGATTTCGCTTTATCAATGTCCAATATGCAAAGGTCACGGAGGACAGGACGCTTATGAAATACGGTCTCATATGCAAAAAGTACACGGTGGATGTACAGAAGAACCGATATCGAATATCGAGGACCATGCAGAAGATGTACAAAAAATGTACCAACAGTGTTTTCCAGGGCGACGACTCAAAGTAGGCCAGAAGTTTAATCATTTGGTTATTTTGCCTGACAATATATTCCGGCATTAAATTTTATTTCAGAATTTATGGTCAGATAAGAAAATCAGTCAAGACGGGAAATGTTGGGAAGGATTCAAAGTTCAGTGTCGTGAGTGTGGTCAAGAAATGAAAACTGAAGATCGACAGGTTTAAAAGCTTTTGAAAGATTCATTTTGCAATCAGATTGTCACTAGTTTAATCTTATTCTAAGGTAGGTTTTAATTAACAAAAAAAAAAAAAAAAATAGAAGCAGCATTTTATAAATTGATTGTCAATTCTTTTTTCAAACTGCTCGTAAAGCCAGCATTCAGTTTTCAAATGATTCTGATCCTCGCTTAACAACATATTCTCAATTTTGTAGATCCATGTGTACAGACATCATCTGAAGGAACCCCGTCTTTACCAGTGTCCTCTCTGTGAATTTTCTCATCATGCTTGTTCATCAGATGTCAAAGCACACATAAAGTACGTTAAAGCATGTATTACACTTTACAAGCGATTTAGCTCTTATGCAAATTTCTGTGTTTAACTTTAACATTACAGAAGTCCGGACTTAATTTTCAAAAATTTCATTGACAATTAGATACGCGCATCGGGATAACGCAGACTTAGCGCCTACAGCAAATCTGTTGAAATTTTCAAAAGAGATAGCGATATGGAACTTGCGCTGTTTTCCTGGTTGGATCAATCGTCGTTTGCCTACTTCTGCACTGGAAGATTTCAACAGGTCATTTTTCCTATCTTTTGGTTTTCAATCCTCCATTTGACGAATACTGTAAAATTCTAGCTATATCAAATTTTTGAATTTTGATTTTACATTATTTATATTTCATTGAAAATTTCCTCTTTTTTTAGGTGCCGAATCTGTGACGTAGAAGTGCGTCAAACTTCACGTCATATTGCAGAAGTTCATTTAAAAATGTCACTTCATCAATGTCCTCTTTGTGACTACGGCGCTGCTGAAAGTCGTCTTGTTCGAAGACATATGAAAAATGGACATGGAAAGAAAGAAGTTAAAGTAAGTTTTAGGAATACTTATTCTTCTGAAGAATTTTGAATTCTTGAATCATTTTGTTCTGTAATTTCCTAAGATTTATAAAATTCAATGCTTATTACAGGTTTGGCACATTTTCAAAAATTTATAAATTTGTTAATTAAAATAAATGTTCACCTATCAAATTACATTTCTTATTTTGCTAATCGATGTTAACCAATATGAGAAATAGAATGAGATGATCCAAGAAATTTATGAATTTTAAAAACGATTAAAGGGCCTAGAGCCGATTGCGAATGTGGTTCAGCATCGAGCGGCTTTCTCAGAAATGCATGACCGTTGCTTCCCAGGACGGCCTAAACGTTTGTCGAATATAACAATTTCTGATGAAGGACGGAGAGCGAAATGCCGTCAGTGTGGTGCTACAATCAGTAGGAAACGACGATTAACTCATCTGCTGGAGAAGCATCTTAAAAAGTCTATTTTCAGGTGACAGTCTGGTCCGTTTAGTGAAATGATGTAACAAACTCATAAATTTGAAGATGTTTTCAAGATTCCGAGTCTGAGCCATAATTTAAAGATCATTTTTATGAAAAATTTAAAAATTCATCTAAGTTTGCAGATGTCTTAGCAAGGATGCTTTAAAAAACTTTAAAAACTTGAATAAATTTTTATAACAAAGCTTTTTCACATATTGTTTATAGATTGCTTCCTTTGATTTTCTTGGTCTTTCATTTATAGCCTTAATGTGAGTGGATTCAAATAGATCGTCGAAAGAGTGTTAGAACTGATGCTCAAATACTCTAGCTTGAGATGAAAGTCCATTAGAGACTTTCTTTGCCTATTTGTGGAAGCAACATAATATTTTGAATTTGGCTTTTTGGAAATGGATTTTCCAACTAAAATTTTGTTTGCATCCTCATTCTTACCATATCTTTGGCTTTCATAACGTGCTACTGTAATTTCAGGTGTTCACTGTGTCCATTTGAATCGACTCACGATGAGAATGCTGTGACTGCTCATATTCGAGATCAGCACAGCAGTGAAGACGGTCGTATAATTAACGATCTTCTCAAATACAAAGCAGAAGCAGAAGCGACCGCAAGAAGTTGCTTTCTAGATTGGCAATTACGGATTTAATTTGACCTTTTTTGGGATTTCTATTTTCATTCAAGTTCCATTTACAATGATTCAGATATGGTTGAACTTTTTTTTCACGTAGTGGTATTCTTATGAATGAGCTGAGCTGGTTACACAGATTTATTAGAATTTTTTATAGCATTTTTAAATTTAAAGTACTTAAAAGTTTGTAACGACTATTTTCACAAAGCAGAATAAGATATAAATTAATAAAAGTATGTAAGCTATTCAAAACAAATAAGGGATCCAAAGAATTGAAACCGGAAAGCAGCTCAATCAAATGCCATGCTCTTTCCCTTCATTTGTTGAACATGAGAATTTTCCAATCTTATATTTCTTCCTGCTCTCCCTGTGCTTGAAAGCTTGGTTCACGTTCAAATTTGTTAAATATATATCTCAGCTACCGGAGCTTTCTTTTTTTCAGTGATAGCTTTTGTTTTTACGAAAATCTGTTTCCAAGGCCAATTTTTTGGAACTATTTCTCTGTATGCATTTAAAAGTACACCAATAAAATGTTTTGAACTGAATGGGAAAGATGTGTGGAATTTAGCTGTTCATTGAATTTTATTAGAGAGCTGCTGTTTAACAACATTTAATTTCAGCTGATTATTGATCTCGATGTTATGCTTTCTTTGAAACCTTCCACTAACTTCTTGACTAATATTGATAAAGAGATTGCTTTATTTTATTCCTTTGCATAAATTATATATTTAACATTCCAATAATATTTAAAGATTCACAGTATAAACAGAATTGAAAGAGCCTCAGGCGCGATCTTGTCTTAATCTAAAAGCAATGCCAAAAGAAATTTCTTCGTAACCTGAAATATCATTTATATATTTTAAACTGCGTTTTGAATACGACTTTCTTATGATTAAATTCTTTCATTTTTTATTATCTAATAATGAACAGAAACTTCAAGCACAAATTGTACTGCTTGGAAATCAATGAATGATCAGAGTTGAATTTTAACCTGTTTGGAAGAACAGCAAGTGAGTTGAAGTGATTACTTACTATTCTTCTAAACAAAAGCTTCAAACTTAACTCTGATCATTGGAGTTGAGGAGGAAGAAATAATCAATATGGAATGGAATATTCATATGTTTGCTATTTCGACAGATTTATATGTCATCGTAACAAATGACTGAGAGGAAAAGTTGATAGGGCTAGATGCAACAGAAAAAGGGAAGATGATGGGGCGGTGCAGGAGTTCTGATATATCTTCGGGAAGCGATCGGTTATCCCTCCAGATGGTTACCAGAAGACGGTCTAATAGGCGTAAGGTACCTCTTTTTTTTTATTCATATTTCAAGTTAACAACAAAGCTTTTTATTATCAACTAAGAAAAAATAGCCCTGTTTGCAATGAGCATTCTTGAAACGTCTTAACAATTAACTTCATGTTCATTTAGTTAGTATAATAATTTATTTTTATGATAATGATTATAATTATCACTATGTTATTCATCTTCTCTTCATATAAATTATTATACTTATCACTGTTATTATCCATTTTATCATTAATACAATAGTTCCAATTTTCAATATTATTAATTACTTCATCTCTGACAAATTATGATTATCACAGATACTACTTCTTTTACCCCTATGACAAGAAATATAATTATTACTACTAATCACTTTATCTTATAATTATAGCTACTAATATTAATTGTTATACCATCTTGTACTAGTTATGAAGGTCAGTAACATGCCTAAATATTAAATTTTATTTATACATGATTTCCAAGTAGCTGTCAGATTGGGAGCATTGATTCAGAAATGTTATACTCCACAAGATATTTCAAAGAATTCTGATTTTTGATAATTTTCATCAGAACAGCTCATACCTTCGGAATTTAAAAACGCATCATTACAATGAACTCATAAATTCTGACAACTGATATTTTTATCTCATAAAATAGTTATGAACACTTATAATTGTATTGATATTGATAATTTATTCAAGTAGCTGTTTTCTAAATGCTTGCAGTGACTGTATAAAATTCCTCATTAAAATGGCGATATCAAAAAGAGTGAAAAAAAATTTATTAGTTAATTGCATTTACTCCATTCTTCAATATTTTTCAGTTTCACTAAAAGTTATTATTCATTGATACTTAATCTTAATCATTATTATAAGTAGGGTGACAATCCAGAAGAGGCACTGCAGCAACGTGTTGCAGCAAATCGTCGTGAACGGCAACGAACAAAAGAACTAAATGATGCATTTGCGATTCTACGACGAATTGTTCCATCATTACCTTCCGATAAAATGAGTAAAATTCATACCCTACGTATTGCTACTGATTATATTCGCTTTCTAGATCAGGTTTCCAATCTTTTTTATCATTTTATCACTTTGCTAAAATGTCGTACTTTCACTTATTCCTACTTTCTGATCCTTTTTCTGCAGTTTCTAAATATCTTGAGACTTGCTAGAATTAGACCTGATGCAACTTATACAGATGAATGGTGATGGATGTCGACTGTTCGGATGTGAGATGCAGCTCTGTGATGGTAACTTGCAAACGACGTTCAACATGTGGAGAGGTGGAATGGCTTCATTGCCTCATTACTACTCGAGCGACGCATCATCGATGCAAACTTTCATCAAAGCAGGTTCGTTATGTCAAGATTCCACTGGTGGAGCGTGATGTCTCATTCAGTTTTGCTTCATTTCAAAGCCTCAGCGAATTGTAACAGATTCTGTAGTTGACTTATAGAAGAAGAAAACAGTTGGTTTAATGAAAGCACTGAAGCAACTTCAACCGCAACTGCAACTGCAACAACAGTATCAGGCATGCCGTCAGCAACAGGAACAAAGAAGTACGATGTAGCCAACTGAGGTGACACCCTGCGCAGAAGGCGATTAACTTTTTTGATTGACTTATTGCCCTTTTGAACCACTTCAAAGATGTGCCATTCGTAGCTGCTTTGTTTGTTTTAGCTTACCAAAGAAAAAAGAAAGATTACAGATAAAGAAAACAATCCCATTGTGTTTTTTATAAGCAAACTCCATGGATAATACGTAACCGAAAGGTATGAAATGGTAATGGTATCACCTTACAGGTACCTTTTATTCACCTTTCTTCTATTTTGAGGAGAGAAGAGAATGAACAGATGCCGAAGAACAGATAGAATGATAAGAAGGGGAACATTTTTTTTTATATTCTCATTGTGAGCGAAATGATATTTGAATTGATAAAATCTACATTATTTAAGCTTAAGCTCAAGAGATATCGACTGCCAAATGTTTCCTTACTTGATAGTAATCTCTGTGTAATTCTGTTCTTATCAAATGATATTGTCTAAGAAGGTAAAAAATCAATCAAATATGTAAGTGAAATGATTATCAAAATGTGTCAATCTCTACTATATCGATTTCAAAGAAAGGAAGAATCAAAGATGATTGGAGTGATACTGTAATATATGATGATGAGTTTATTAATACTCGAGAAAGTGGATAAGAAGGAATTTGAGAAGTAAGCTTGATAAGGGGAGATAATGAATTCTATTGCTCACATATTGCTTACAGATGTTGGCATTGATTGTAAACAAAGCTAAGTAATGAAAACTAAGAGGAGGATACGATTCAAGAATGAGCAGAAAAGCTTTAAAATCTCGACCTCAATAGTTTTCCCAAAAATTATACTTCAAAGAAAATACGCCGAAAGGCAAGAAGTTATCAAATTGTTCCCAGATGTGAGAAACACAGTGGTAACGATACGGCACCAGCAATCGAATCACTAGAACTCTCTTACTGGGAAAGTTGTCCCAATATGCTGTAGCTTTTTCATATATCTTTTACAACCGGATTAAGGCCTTTAATACAGTACCGTAATCCCTGACTACCGTAGTAAGCTTTTTCGTCAAAAGAATCATTCGTTAGGGCACTTAAGGATAACCTCCTTAGTGCAATTACGATATTTTCTGAAGATTTGATGGATAAATTGAATGCATAAAAATCAGTTAATTAGTATCTTTTTACGTAACATTTTTTCTGTATAAAGTAAGACATATTTTCTTGTACTTTTTAAATAAATTGCAAAAAAACTGATCGATTTATTTCGATGTTGTTAGTTCACCTTGTCTTTTACTATTGACTTCTTAAACTTTGAAATATAATGTTCTTGTCTTCGTGTGTAGTATGCAGAAAACTTTCAGTACAATTTTTCTAAATGTGGCAGATGATTACAGTACTAATACGAGTATTTATAAATAGTTGTTGTAAGAATTATATCAATGAGCAGCAATTACTTAAAAGTTCTTAGGACGCCTTTTGTAGCGAAAGGCATCTTTTGGTTAATTTGGTGGACTAAAATTTGGAATTAAAAAAAAAGAAAAAAACTAGAACTTTGACGTTGTCAGTTTACCGTGTTTCTTCTTTTAAATCCAAACGCCTCCGACAACCATAAACTAATAATTCTCAATTTAAAATTAGATACACTGTTTAAGAAATAATAACAAAGGCAACTACACTGCATATATTTAGTAATATGCACAATAACATGATAATTGCTACTGGCTTTCATTCATTACTGATTATTCAGTTGTTTCTTAATTACTTATTTGTTCTTCATCTTATTTTTTAGCTTATTTACTTTCTCGTATGTTGATTACAACAGTTTCAATTATGATATCTATAAAAAAAGTCTTGTATTAATTTTTTTATCAAATTTTTAATTCCCTAACTTTTTTTTCTTAATCAAAGCTAATAATGCCCACAGAAAATGAACATTTCCCCTGCGTTATTTGGAGTGATCGCCATCGGCAAACTTTTCGTCGACAACTTTTTCCATTTCCTACCGTTGTATCATAAATATTCCAGGCTACTGCAGGAAATTTGCCTTTCAAACACTAATGTTGAGTGGATTTAGAGTTTATAAATTCATTTATACAGTAGTAATAATATATGTATTTCCTTCATACTATGTACAAATTTTTAATTAAAATGAGTGAAAATTTAATTAAACGTGATAGGAAGATCAGTATTCGAATCAATTCGATTAGTTAAATACATTTAACCGGAAATTTTTTGATTATCTTAATCCAACTACTTCTCTTTTTAACCACTCTTTAATGAGCCCTTCATTATTTTACGGCAATATACCTGAAATATGGATCACAATATATCATGTATGAATTGAACTATATCATCTCGTTTTGTAATGCAGCATATGAAGGATTGATGAAGCCAACCTAAAATTAATTTCTTTTAATCCAATTTGACCCAGTTCAATTTTTTTGCATATAATTTTTAGTCTATCTTTGCCTATTTATCATTCCAGATAACAGAGCAAAAGTTTATTTTACAACCGAAAAAAAAATATTTGAATAAGGCTTTTTACTTAAAATTTTACTTTATTGTTGAATTCTTAACTGATAATTTGATCTGAGAATGGGTAATTTAATTGAAATATTGTAAATGTTTTGGGGAAACTTATAGTTTGTTCAAAATTTTCACATCTAGAATAAGTGAGACTTCAGAGATGTGAGCAGTGTGCTATTTAGAAGGGAAGACTAACCCGATTCCGTATTAGCGCAATCTTTCATATACATCTCAGACACAGATCTTCAGCTTTTTTACACACTATTCGTAGTTTGAGCTCTCAGTACTCTCTGAGACTGATATTTTAAGCTGAGTTTCATGTTTTTTAAAATAGTTCAACACAGTCAACAAAGTAACAAGGTCAAAAATAAGCTAATAAATCAAATCTACGTTTCAATACCGAAGTTTGATAAGGGTCAAACACTATTAATTAGTTGAAAACCAATATCCCTCATTAAAGTTAACACAGATAAGTTTGGCTCGTAAATAATTAATAATAATTATTGATTAATTTCAAGAAGTATAAGATAAAAGTGATAGCAAAATATGAAATTGATATCATTTGAAAATTGCGATTATAGGTTAGAAAATAAAACTTGGAATGTAATTAGCAGTCTTAGTTCTTAGCAGTCAATGTAACATTCATTTCTGTTGCAATATTTCAATAAAGCAACTTTTCACGACCTATCGGGATTTAAGGCTCATCATTCCAGCGGCATCACTAATCAACATTAAGAAGTTTTTATAGCACCAATGTGTTTGTAAATTACGAAAACACAAAAATAGTTTACTTTATCGTAACAGTAGAAAGCAAAACAATAGTTATTGTAAATTAATATTACAGTTCCTTTCAGTGACAGAAGAAGTCAAGAAATAGCAATTTCGAATAAGCAAAGGATTTATTTCTAACTTAAATTTAATTATCCCATTTGTTCTTGCTATCCCGTATCAAAAGGAGGCATCCTAAATGTCTCGTTGGCTTTTTGATTTAAGATAAAGGCGCTTCCTTCTGCTTTAAAGATATTGTAGATCTTCTGCTTGTTACGTTGAGAGAACAAAGCGACTTGAATTCACAGAAACTAAAACAAATTATCACAAATATTTTAATTATTTTAGTAAGGAAAGGGAGGAAACAATCCGTTAGGACATCCTTTTCGAAATTTAGCCATTTCTTTTTTATATAACTAGTATTATTTTTCCTTATTTTCTTGCTTTTTTCTTTCTGTATCTTAAAGGAACATTGAGAAAATTTGTATTTGTGTTAAATGGTTGCATATGAAGCATATATCTATTAAAATGACATCAGGTAGCCTTACAAGTTGGTACTGTTGAGATGCAGTAACATTTAGCATGTGGACTTCAACTCAACATGGTTAAATCCAGACTTTATGTTTTTATGACTGTAAATTTTGCGAAACTGTATTGAAACGATGACAATACTTCGCTTCTGTCTTTCAGTCTAGCACATAGCTTAACTTGAAAGTAACTTTTACAGTCAAAATTTTCAGGAGTTTAGATTCATTAATTATCCTATTATCTTGCTAATTTTAAACAAACAGAAATGCATCATGAGTAGGGAAATCCATTTCACACCGACAACCGTCTGTTTTGAATAACCTTTTCCAAACACCGTTACATGACTTTGGTCCGATCAGTTTCCAGAAACCACTTTCTCCATTGTTAAGATCAGATGTGCATCTGTAATGGAAATAATCAGCATTTGAAAGCAGATTTGCATTATTTCATCGCTGGCTGTATCTTGAAATATATTTTGGATCTTAGTGAATGACCAGTACAAGATTATGGAAAGTTGGGGTGAATTGGAAACTTCATATTTGAGTGCCATCAAAGATTACGTAACTTACGTAGCAGTATTACGATGCAGCTGTGCTTCTGGCTGACATTCCACGCAGATACTATTGCCGGTGCGAAGCTTGAGAATGATTTTCTTGTCGATGCAGTTTGAATTTACCCAACCCAATTCATAAATCCCACAGTAGCTTAAATAGTCTCGCAAAAATGATTTCACCAAGTCAAAAGAGTAATATTTGATTTCTTGTTTTTATTCTTTATTTATAATTCAAGGAAAAAATTTCTAACAAGAAGAAAGAAATATTAATGTACTGAATGCTATGACATTCAGTTATGTTTCAAGCTTAGTAAACTTAAGGTACCTTTAAGGTATATCAGTAGCATCCTTTGGATTTGGATATTGAAATCCAGAAGTTAAGCAAATTAACCCCAAACAAAACAGAATTCTATACCTTAACAAGTAAACAATTTAAAAACTTTATATTTACAATTATTATTCATTTTAGCAGTAATAATATGAATTAAAACTAACTAATACAGCCCTTTTTCTTTGTCGAATGCTCCCCGGTGATTCTGACCACGACTAAACCTTTCCCTCGTTTTGTTATATGAATAATCCAGGATGAGTGCTACAGGTGCGATTTCTTAATAAAGCAAATATCTTTCACACTTTGAAAAGTGAGACATTATGGAAATGATTGGAAATTCGGACAGGTAAATCGACTTTAAAGATTTCATATATCTGAAGTAGTCTCAAGATATGCTCCTCATAAATTAGCGTACACGATGAATTTCTTTTGGATTTATTTCTTTTCAGGTACGGGAAGAAATGAATGTTCTTGAAGTTTTCGATAAGTTCATTTTCCTAAATACTAATAATTATGCCAAAAAATAAGTCCCAATGATATTTTTCCTTGTTATAATCAGAACATACCTGGCTGATGCCGCCGCTTTTGTTGTACACATTCTTTAAAGCAACTCATTTTTTCCACCAGTGACGGGCACTCCATTCCACCATGTTTCGGCTTTCTTTCAATGCTACGCTTCCGGGTTCGTATACCGGTTTCACAATTTCCTTGATCCGGAACACAGTGAGACCAGATGGACCATTCACTGACAGCACAATCAGTAGCTGTAATTTCAAATATTCCGCGGATCCCTAATGATTAGTTCAAAAATACTACTGCAAAAGGTAAAATATGTTTGCAAGCTTTAACANNACACACGTGGGCAAGTAATTGTATAATCGGAGCAGCAATCGCCAGATGTTACACATTTTTCATCACAGTAGCAGAAATTATCATAAGCAGTGTTTTTCAGAAATGCGAACTTCGAAGCACTATTCGGCCACGTGTCACCTAGAGAATCCTTTACTACAAGCGGAATATATCGATTCAGCACTGAGTACCTGAAACAAGCAATTCTGGGATGATACGTGATTCCCACTTACGACCACTTTGCGGTTAATTCATCCGTTCAATGCTTCATTAAATTCTTTCCTCAAACTTTCTAAGGAGAGCAGAATGCAAGTGAGAGTTTTCTTTTCAGATTTCTAAATTATTCACCTCCTGACGAGGTTCAAAGTAATAAAAAAGGAAATTAGGGAAAAGATGATTTCATTAAATGGAGCATCATTTTCTGCAAACCATTCTAGCTTTTTTGGTAGGAAGCCAGAAAGCTATGATGCATTTTTTTTAAAATTACTTCTAGATCTTCTGTATGAGTCGAAAAGACAGAAATCATCTTGATTATTTAGTTAGTGTTCAAGTCAGAATCCAAATACCGAATAAGTTTGTGACGCTGGTAATAATCTGTTTTTTCTGGCTGCTGTTCATTGGAATAAAATGGTTCACCGAAAATAAGTTGATTATGAACAGGTGATGATACCGCAGTACCACTAGGAAGTTCTTTTAGTTGAAGTTGTTCTTTCTGGCTGTTCAGGTAATCTTCGAATTCTAAAAACAGCATATACATATGAAGATTCAAGCAGCATTTACTCCACCATAAGATTCATTTTCATCCCTAAAAATTGATTATGTTTTCTGGAAAGTCTGCAGAATGAAAGAAGAAATGGTGGAGTAGAAACTTCAAGAAGGCAGTCTATTTTGTGCCACATTCTTGCAAGCATAGTAAGTCATTTATTGGTTTAGATTTGTGACATCAACTTGTTGTAGAATTTATGAACGAAAAATTTTGTTGAACGATTTTCATTTCATCAGAGGAATTTGAAAATCAAAAAGCAAAACTTTATGAGCACAACGAACCATGATTACTGAGAGCTTCAAGTCCGATACCATCTAATGCAATCAAGTCCCTTAACACTAATTTACCAATTCGATTCATTTTTCTATCATAAACAGTGGGAAACCATCTGTCCCTTTGACCTTTCTGTGACCTTTGCTGACGAACCATTACAGGTAGATAACTGACTTCATCCTCTACCGCAATACAAGTTAAATTACGTCCTAAACAGCACAACTGCCTCTGATAACAACCGGTATGAGTAACAGCCACCAGAGTCACCAGTATATACAGCAGTGGTACTTTCCACTCCAATGCACCGATTAGCATTTTCTTATTTCACCACAAATGATGCCATTTCAAATATCAATTCTGAAAAATTAAATCACTGGAGGACTTCACTATTGTAGTTGAGTTTTTGAAAAGGATGAACTTCACAGTGAACGAAGCATATCCGATGACATTATTATCTTTCAACAATCTCCCAGAAGGACCGAGAGTGGCAGCTGGAACGAGATAGTTGTGTTCTGATCGTAGCCGCTCTTTTTCAGTAATTTGTTATTTTCTATAAAAAACAAGTAGTTGTCAGGTGTAAAGGCAAGTATTATTTTCTTTTGTACAGTTGATCAGCCGTTATAATCTAAAGCTCTTGTATTTGTAAGCTAAAAAAATAATTACCAGATATTATTTGCTAATGCAATAAAAACAGCATCTAATAACCGAACATTCAATGAATTCAAGATTTCACTACGCAAAATGACTAATGTTTTTACGCTGACGTTATTTAAGTGATCAAGGAAACATTAGTTGGAACATTCTAACAGAACAATTATTTCTTACCATGTAAAATGATTTATATAGCACAAGGAGTAATAATACTCTATTGATTTTGCAAACTTCTAAAAATTTTGGGTGCAATCAAAAATTTCACTTTAATTTGGAAAACAATCACTCAATCGTAGCCATTCCAATTTTTAGCCAAAATTTTTAATTATATCATAAATTTACCCAAGTTTATAACGAATGGTGACAAAATTTCTCTGTTCTCTGTTAAAAAAAAGAACAATAAAATCAGTAAGATAAAAAGTGAAACAATGCCCTGATGATATTCATTGTTTCAGCATATGGCCAGAGGTAATGTTATGCCTCCCATTTGTATACCAAAACAGAAATTCATTTCTTTGTTGAAGATTAAAATGTCACTCATTGAACCTTAGTTAGCATCTCCAATGATTTTTCATGTTAAAATCAGCTAATAAACGACCACCCACACACTCAATTCTCCGGTTGATAGATGAAATCGAATGATGGAATCATTCACTTTGTTGTTGAATAAAACTGCCTATCAGATTGAAAAAGAAACAGATAACTGCGAAGTCAGCAGTGGGAATGCTGAACTGATCATGAAAATCAGCTAAGACAATAGTCAACACAATGGAACTAAACAAAATGATTTAAATTTGCATCTTTTGAAAACGGGGAAAAATTCTCATTTGACTCATCATTAACATTATGCAAAGTATGATGAAATGATAAATGAGTTAACAATTTGGAGGAAATAATTAGACTTCTTGACGAAACATTCTCAGACAATTATCGTTGTATGAACTAAGCAAATCTCAATATGTTATCTGAATAAAAATTATGAAAATCTTACTTGCTATTTTTGAAAACTGCTAATAAAATGCTTTACATACTTCTAATCATAAGTAAAGTGATAATAATAATTTTTCATTATTTTTACATTGTGAACAATAATTGTATCAATAACAGTGACAATCATTGTAAGAACAAGCAATAATGATATAATTTTGAGGAATGAAAATTTGAGTTTAGAAGTGAATAGCTGTAATGAAAAGGCGGAAGGTCAAACCACTATCAATAATGAAAGAAGCAAGTGCAAGAGAGGGTTCTAGAAAACTAAAAAAATTTTTATATTAAAAAGTGAAATCTGAAAGACGCAATATTTGCGAAATGTAATTTCCACTAAATAATTGTCAACAATATGAAAGTATTTTATTTGGCTTCTCGTATTAACATCCTGATAAAATTTTGAAAATGATAAATTTTCAAGTGGTATATTAATCAATTGTTTAAATAACTTGAACTCTTAAGGATTGGGCATACTAGAACATTTGTCAAAAGTTGGCATATAGATAAAATATTTGAGAACATAATATTCTTTCCAACAAATTTAAAAATAAACATAGTCATTTCAGAAAACCGAATTATGTTGTTAAAATGTGGTAATCATTTATTAGTTGATAAGATACAGCTGCTTCATTAACCTCTTATAGACTATTAAGAAGCAAGGTAATCGATAAAGCGATAAATCAATAAACTGATAAACAGATGGACATACAATCATGCATCATAAATAAATACCTAAGTAAACAGTTGAAGGAGATATAACTAAATTCAAGTAAACTATCAGTTGGATGAATCGGTTTTAGAATAATTGAATTTTGAGAGATCTGCAAGATGCTGGGAATCTACAGCCGATAATTCCCAAACCGCGAGGGCATGCCAATGAAGCAGTTGGTCTAGTGGTCAGATTATTTATATGATAAAGGAACCACATGGGTTTGCTCTATTTTATAAGGTTTCTACAAGATTTTAGTCTTGGAAATGGACAAAGATAAACTTGCTGAAAACAATGGCTAGCCCCTTGAATTCAGCAACTTCATTGTAGATTCCTTGAAAATCCTGCAGATCTATCCTAAATTTCTAGCTTAAAAGACCAAGTAAACTAACTATACAAATGCACCTTAGAATTTGATCATCAGGTAGAAGTGGGAATTCATCCATCTAAGAAAACTAATTCACCAGGACAACTAATAAATGAAACCTACTTGATTATTCTTGGTTAATTTAAAAAATCTTTTCTCGTCTTACCTTGTCTATACTTCATTCAAGATGAAAAAAAAGTAGTAAATAAAATAATTCAATTTTTTGTTGGGAAGAAATATTATTTAGTGATGAATAACTTATGAATGAAATTATCGTATATCGGAAGATTCAGTAGGCAGCATAGATTCAACTGTTTTTTTTTATGTTTTTGAAGCAGCGCCTTGAAAATCTCAGTTTTGAATTGAGCGGAACAATAATGCCCTTTACTTACTTGAAACTCAAAATTTAATTAATAAACTGCGAAATAATACGAAGCATTTTGAAATCAAAGTAGCTTTTAAATGAATGGTAGTATTCAAATTGAAATGATTTCGATAATATCACAAAGAAATGTCAACGTTTGGCATGCTTATTCATTTACATTTAGCCAGGATTCAAGAATAAAACTAGTAAAGTTACATTCGCAGCAAGTACTTCTTTTTTTTACATAACGGGATTGTTCAATTTTTTGAGCTTGAAAATGTCTGACTGGAAAATAACTAAAAAACTTTCGATCAAAGATATAATGTTCGAACCAACTAACTTTATTACTATGGTATAAACCTTTTTCTTTGGCTAATGAATTATCAACTTTTTAAAATTAAAAAGCCTTGCACATGCATATGTAAGTGTAAAGTTCAAAAATCGAAATAAAACAAAAGTGAGCACCTCATAATGGATTTTAGAAAATGAATTGAATATGCGAAGTGAGGTCAATGGAAGCAATTAATTTTCATACTTCCAACAATATCAATACATTCTTATCTATCTTTACTACGCTTATCACCAAACTATAATTTATGTAAAACAACTAGAGTTGGTGAAACTCTTTTAAATAGTTCCATCAATCAATTGCTTCACAAAGGCTTTTTAGAAATTTCCGTGCCAAAGAAATGGCAAAAATATTTCGTCATCATTTCTCTACTACAGAATAATTAAAAAGCATTATTTTCTTGCCATATTAACATCTGCATATTAAACTAATTGAGTGTTATTAATTTTAAATTAAAAAAAATGAATTTAAAAACTATCATAGTAATGGATATGGTTGGTCAGTGATTTTGCACTACTTATATTCATTTATAAAAAGCACCATATTCAAATGCAGGACTAGCTAGCAAAACTATGAAAAAATTAGTTGCAATCTGATAATAATTCTTAAATATTGTTAATAGAAATATTTCGAAACGGTTGAGGACTCAGCTTCTTTGATTGAACGTGTTGCAATCTAATACAAAGTCAACATAAATCTAATTGTCGGTTAGATATTCGCGAATGTTGACGGATGAACAAAGTGCTTTTACATACTGACTGTATGTAAAAGTTTGCATTCCACAAAAGAGAGAAGTTTTATTCCAATTGTAAGCCTATAAATCTAATTTATTCCTTCAAAATTTCTTCGCTTTGCTCTCTGGTATTACTTCTGATCATTATTGCTTTTGTATTAAATCCTTAAAAGTTTACAGCAATGATTATTTTCTTTCCCAAGTTTTTAACAGGTGAATTAAGCAAAAGCTTTATTTTTCGAACAACAAATTACGATTACAAAACAGAAAGGTATAGAACAATTGCAAACCACACATTCTAATCACTCCTAATAAAAATGAAGATTTCATTAAATTTAAATCGCGAAATAAGTAATAAGTTTCTAAATTGAAATAATATGATGCATATGGAATTAATGTTTAGTGGTGATAACAACTCACAAGTGTCTTTTTAGATAATTTCAAAACCAACATCATGTAGATTAATTTCGCATCGTAGAATGCTTTAAGAATCAACGAAAGGTTTAATAATGAAATTTATGGTTTAATAATGAAATTTATGATTTAAATTTGTCTCGTTTCATAATTGAACCGAAATGTTTTACTTTTAACAAGATTATGCCAAATAAATTTCAATTACACACAGATGGCACTACCATTCAAAATATATAGAAATAGATGTATTAAACAGATTCTAAGCCACTATCGTGAGGTTCTGTAGCAAATGATGAACTTGGTGAGGTTTTCCGGCAATCCGATCGTGCCAGTGCCATCACATCTGATATCGGACCCATTAAGGAAGAGGACATCGGCGTGAAACCATCTTTAGTTTTCAAATTTCGATACGGAGATCGTCGGTAGGTTGTTGGCACTTGCTCCCATGGTATATCGTATCTGAAATTACCAGAAATGATTGATAATTTCGAGATAAAAATGATACGAATAGTAGTTGCTATTGCCGAATCAGACAAGGATACCTCGAGTCATCTTGGCATAGTTGCAATGAATGTGCAGCATTAAGTTGTTCTGAACGCAGAAGTTGCTTGGAGTTTAACTGACGCTTCTGATGTAGAAAAGCAATCAGCAAACAAGCAAATCCGGCTGTCAAAATCACTGCGAATGCTGCCAAGATTACCACAGCGTACAGAAACTGATCGTTCCCGTGGAATCGTGACAAGAATTCACTGCTTGTTTCTGGGTCACTGTACTGAAATTATTGCAAATCAAGCTCTGTCTAGCCAGATATTAAGAAAAATTAATTTGCAATAATTGTGTTTCTGTCATTTAGAAATACTTGAAATGTTGCTGTTCTAGGGGTTTCACCTGCTCAACGACCGCGATACTGCGATGTTCAATGCAAGTTGGACAGCGATCGTATTTCTGCAGAGCAAGTGAGGCGTTAAAACATTTTCCTTTCACTTCCATAACCAATTTCCCACCAGTAGTTGAATGCTGCTTTCTTAGACTCACGAAATGATCGTTCTGTAAAACAAATGTTTCAGAATAGTAGATTCATCGAAAACTTAAGCAAATAATGATTATAATAATATTGAGAACGAGTGAGATTTTCAAAACTCCGAAAACTTTAAAATTTGAAACCTTCTCTGTAATGTTGCTTAAATTAATTACAATAACCTCATCCCCAAATATACGTTTGGTAGGAGTGGAATCACATATCCTGGGAAATCCATAAGTAGGATCTAGGCCCGCCACTTCACACTTCAAGGCAATATCGTTAACACTCCTTGATGTCCAGTGTGATATGAATGAGCGCGATGTTTCCTACAAATTTAAAAATTGTGAAAGGAGTTGCAGAATGCAATAGTAGCCAGTATAAGAAGTAAATTTTTGATCATAGAAGTAATATCAGTTCTTGTTCGATATTGTATTATTAAAATTAATTGAAATTAGTTATTATATTAGCATATCACATGTCGTCAAATTTCCTTTAGAGCAAAAAATCAGAAGTTCGCGCTTGTTTCTTGCTTTGCACTCCAAAAAAAATCACTAATTTTAACTTCAAATTTATAAACGCGGAACAAATGTTAATGGTGTAAAATATGTCAATTGATGTGGCGCAGTCCGTATTCGATTTGTTTCATAAATTGAATTTCGAACCTTTGTGAATTATGACTGACATTTGAAAGGCATTCACAAAGGCCTGAAGTGCATTTCAGTGATTGGAATTTGATGACACATTTATAGCATTGAAGAGACATGTTTTGACGAAGACAATCAAGTTATAACTTCGTCATGTATATAATTTCCACTTCAGTAAAAATCTGAACCCTTCAAACCAACTAGCTAGGAAAAAAAAAACATTGTGCATTACTGTTACATTATTTCACTTTGCCCAACTTTTGCACTTTTTATGGTAATAATAGAGACTTAATTTACCTATCATTCAAGTGGTAGATGAACAAAGCAAAACTCATTTTTAATTGTAAAGTACTGCTTTATAGTTTTTAACAGTACTGTCATCAATGGAATAGAAAAATATAGCAACTTCTCCTGGAATATTCTTGGCTTAAAAAATGATGAGTCTTTTGAATGCACTATCCATTATCTATCAATAAGCTATCACTTTTTTTTTGCAAATTTTGAAATAAATTCCCAAAGCTGTTCCAAATAACCTTATGGAAATTATTCTCGCCATTTGCACTAATATTTGTAAGTTTGTTCCTTGGACAATAACATTGTGCTTTGAGATGAATATGAGAAAGCACTTTCTCGAAGTGAGAATGTCTAGGAATCAAAACAAAAATGTTCAATTTTATCGGAAGAACAGCGATTAATAAACTACTATATTCTCAAAGATCGCTCACAGCTAGCTTAAAGCTTAAACGATTTCAAAAATCAATAGCAGCCATATTGTTGTTATTACGAAAGTTTGTCAGATGACTCAGCCGTATTGCACTCCAATTTAGTCTCCACAAACTTTTTGTGAATAGTTTACCTCAACTAATTTAAGTGTGACAGGCCAGCTAATCAAATTAGCTTCATTGTTGACTGTATTGACTTTGGTTACTTGAAACCTTGGCTCAGCACAACCAGCAGTTGTTAAACATCCTTTTCGCCACTCAATACTTAGCACATCTGCTACCAGCCAGTAAGAATCAGGATGATCATCCAAGAAGCCTTTCACCACCATTCCTTCGACCAGAAGGATAGCCAAGAATACAGTGTAGCAGCACTTCATTTATAATTCTCGTCGTGTTTCCTCATTTACAATAACATAAACAGTCATTGTTTTCATTGTTGCCACAAGCAAATTCTGAAGGAGATTTAACAGTGTTAGACGTAATATCAAAATAGAATTTAGGACGATTAGCAGTTAATAAATGAAATGAAACTATTCGGCCTTGGACCACAATAGTCACTTAGCGGCACAAATAGGATTATTTGGAATGAATTTTTTGTTCTGCGAATTGACACCAAGTTGTATAGCAAATGTGTAGAAAGATAAGTGTTCTCAAGAACCGAGCAAACAACAAATTATTCAAAGTTCAACCAAATCTAAATGTTTAAGCAAACGATATATGCACAAATTTGTTTGCATACTTTAAAATATTTCATTGATAAGATCAAATCAACATAAATAAATTTCAAGACTTTGTTTTTCCTTCGTCAATTAATTGGCTAAACTGATTTTACATAAAATTTTCCCAGAAGTCAAGAATTTGCAAGTATTCGAAATTATTTGGCATCTTACTTTTGGAACTTCGATAAATGTGAAAATTTCATCAAACTGATAACAATCTCGACCAAAACTCAAATTAGTTTTATCGATTTTAAATTCACAGTAACAACATTATATTAGTGACATTGGTTTCTCTGAATCTTGCCTAGGCCCGTAAAACTTATACAAAGCACGAAATTAGCTCCCATTTAGAACATTTTTGAAGTTAGAAATATGGTCACCTAACAAATCGATGTAGAAAATTACGTCTTCAAGAATTTTCATGATTAGGAAAGTTTCAGGTAAGGCTTCTGGACTAATCACCTTGATTCCAATTGTCATTAGTTACGTTCTAACCGTCACTATTGTGACAATAATCTTTTTCAATGGTGCTTAAATGCAGACATATCATCAATTTTTTAAAAATCTTTGATTCTGAATCTGCTAATGACCTTATGAACCTCCCTCTAAATACGAGAATGATAGCTTATATACACTTGGATTCATTTCAGAAATGTTAAATTTTATTTCTTTTGTTTTTTTATTCATTTTTTGATGGATTTGAAGCTATCATAGAACTTTATTGTTCGTTTGACTGAGTATATTTTAATTAAAATTTGAAATAAAGTCCTTTGAAATTTTTCCAAATTAAAAAAATAAAAGAATGTTATAAATAAAAAAATAAACTCAATTCATCAATGAGTATCCCAAAATAGATTTTATAGTGATATGTTCTTTCAAATTAAAATGAAACAAGAAACAACATTCTACTAAAAAAAACTTTTTAAAGATGTGAAGTTCTAGTAAAGAATAACATTTGCTAAGAAATGTAAATTTTTGAAATATTTTGTTGAAAGCCATTTATGATGCGATTGGCTCGAAAATTATTCCCAAGAGAAGGTTTTTTGATTCGAAATTGATGAAACTCAGTTGCTTTCGAACTAAAATATTTGATATATTTGCAAATTCTAGACATCTTAAAGCGAATTTGCTAAAAATTATTGTCAATAAATCAAATTTCAAGCTCAAATCAAAAATGGAAAGTGAAGCAACGATTTTTCAGTATGCCGTCAGTTCGGTTGTTTTATTGGCGATACTATGTAGCAAGTGAAAAGTCAATTGCTATTTTTATTGAAAGACATTTCTTATCCGGCGAACTTGTGGTATTTAAAAGTTTAAAATATATTTTTGTAAATGAAATCAACTTTAATCACTAAATACTTTATTGAATATATCATTATATAGCCTAGTACGACAAGGTAACTTTTGTAATTATGAAATAGTGTAGAAGGATGAGCTTTTACGCCATTAATGATTTCAAGGTTTTGGGAAAGTCCCAACACTTGCATCAATTTTTAACTTTGTTGCTCCTAACGAAAGAATAGAGGATTATTTTTAAAGGATGCGCAAAACAGCATTCACCGTCAAATCTCACGGAAGTGCGAATCCCTACGTTCCATCATATGAATAAGTCACGTATACGTGTAGAAATTTGAAATAGTCACCATGTAGTATTGTAGATTAAATTGCATCCAACTCATCGATACTAAAAAGAAATGAAAATAATGCAAAACTTGGTTGCATTTTGCAAATGAAACAAATTTTTCAAACTGCTGATGAATTCGAAAATGTTTGCAGTAGTGAACATAGGGGAGAATGGTTTTTTAAAGAAATCACAAAAGTTAATTAAAATCGACCAGAATTTGAAATTGTGTTGTCTAAAATTTGAGATTCGAAAAAGTTTTAAGCTAATGCACATTTTGAAGCAGTGTAGTATAGTAGGTGTGCGAACAACCTAATAGGACATCGAAATTTTCGAATTCCTTAATTAAAATTCTTTAAAGGAAGTAGAAAATAATTTAAATTTGAAGAGCTATTGTTTAAATCACTCGAATTTGCCGTTCAGAAAACAGGATAAGGGAAATGTAACAATAATTTCCGATGATTTGGAAAATGTTCAAGAAATTTTTTTAAACAATCTTTGGTTACTTTTATACATTAGTCAAACAACTACAAGAAAGAATCACATCGGGTATAAATTTGAAAAAAGTAGCCAAGTTTACACTAATAGTGACATTGATTTCTTTGAATCATCTTATCCTAAGCCCGTACAAAATTATACAAAGTAAGAAGTCAGCTTCTATTCAGAATATTTTTATTATTATTTTTTTATTTTAACTTATAAGAAGTTAGGAATATGGTCACCTAACAAATCGATGTAGAAAATTACGTCGTCAAGAATTTTCATGACTAGGAAAGTTTCAGGTAAGGCTTCTGGACTAGTCACGTTGATTCCAGTTGTCATTAGTTACGTTCTAACCGTCACTGTTGTGACAATAATCTTTTTCAATAGTGTTTAAATGCAGGCATATCATCAAATTCCTAAGAATCTTTGATTCTGAACCTGCTAATGAATGACCTTATGAACCTCCCTCTAAATACGAGAATGATAAACTTATACTATATACTTGGATTTATCGATCATTTTAGAAATTGTTGATTTTTTTTTTTACTTTTTTCGTTTTATTGATGACATTTCTTGATTCATTATTCCTTACTTGCACTGTCCCCAAATCCACAAAACGTTCTAACTTCACTTCTTCATTTCAGAAAATGAAATACTCCTTGAAATGCACCAATCATGTCAAATAACAAATGCCGACCGATCAACAAGTGACAAATGCAATCCATTATCATCAGTGAAAGTGTAACGAAGCATAAAAAGTGCCGAAATTTGAATAATTTCTTTTTTTTGCGTCACATAAGGACTAAAGACTAAAAATGTTCTGAGAAAGAATAAATGGATGGCGTTGAAGGACAAACAGAGGCTGAGGAAAATTTTGATCAATTGTACAACTTATATTTAGCTTATCGTGTTATCACTTCAAATCATCAGAAAGTGATGAAAAATAAAATATTTGTTGGAGTGCTATGATAAACTAATATCACTTGTGGTGCGTAAACAGCGACAGCATGAGGTATTTTGCTTTAAGCCTTAAGCTTTAAGGTGCGTTGGCCATCTCGTATACTTCTTGCATCTTGAGGACTAGCTACTGATTTGAAGAACCATTTCTTAGTCTCCTAACTTTTTGTAAATATTTTTTATTATTAAAAGGAAAGAACTTTCTTTGTTGAGAGCAAATACTTTTACGTGTAAAATAAGAACCAACACAAAAGAAAATAGTAATTATTGGACGGTACATTATTTCAAAAAATTTGAAATATCCAAAAGCAAAAGTAAGTCTCGAGACTTATCTAGAAGTATGTTAAGGAATCATGGTTTTCACAACGAACAAACACAGTATCATTTTAAATGTTACTACAAGCTAAGATACGTTCAAAATTTTAAAGCCTAGTGTTGGGCTCATTAATTCCACGTCGCTTATTATTTTAAAATTTGCTTATCCTGAGTATCACCTTCGTAATTCTTCAACTAGTCAAATTACCATAATCCTATTATTATATGTGGTACCATCAGAATTATCATAAGCCTAATTATCTCTAATATTTTTTTGCAGTAATGAGTCCTAAAGTGAATATTTCGTTGTAGTAATAATTATAATAGCAACATAATAATAAAAAATAATAATAATGGTAATAAATAATAATAATAAATGATAGTAAATAATAATAATAAATAATAATAACAAGTAATAGCAATAAATAATAATAATAAATAATAATAAATAATAATAAGTAATAATAATAAATAATAATATTAATAAATAATAATAAATAATAGTAATAAATAATAATAAATAGTAATAATAGATAATAATAAGTAATAATAATAAATAATAATAATAAATAATGATAATAGCAATAAAACACTGGAAGTAATACTCTAATTATTTTGATTATTTCGGGTTCTAGTGTGAAATTTAGGGTTCAGGTATTGTTGCTTCAAAAGCATTATCCTTATGATGACAGACATGACCCTATTATTTTCGAAGTGCTTGATTGATCGCCATCTAGTTGAATAGTGCTAATTTTACGCTTCTGAACACGAGCCCAAATGTTCTATGATTAAGACAATACAAAATATAAATCAATACAATACCTTATTTTAGCTCGAGATTTGTCTCTCTGATAAGCGATAATTTTCCTTATTCTGAGAGATTCTTTTTACACTCCATGCAATTTGGATCACTCAAGCACAGTCAATCACAAAAGTAGTATATTGCATAATAACTCAAAATTTTTGTTTCATTGATTATTCTGCATGAAGTAACTAATCATTACCTTTATGATTCTTTCTCTCGTTTTTGCAGGAGTTTTAAATTTGATGCATATAAATACGACAATGATAATGTATATAAATATGTATATGATAATCACTTGATTCATTCCTAATCATTTTACAAGCTGTTATTTATCAACGAATAGTACTGATTTCAACCGTCATCAGTTACACATAATCCATGTGTATCTGGTGATGTCATATTTGAAATCTGGTTTCATTCTGCTTTTCAATAGAAACATTTTTGTTATTCTTCATAAATATGTCATTTAGAGAAGAAGGAGTCCTTGCAAGAGGTACAGCAACAATTTCAGAGTGAATGCTTATCAGTTGTGCAAATGTCATATCATGTCATTGTCATCGAGCATTTCAAAAAGTTTATTTTATTAAAAAAAATAAAGATTCGATAGAAAATTAAAAGAAAACAAAGTGGAAATATATTTGTAACTTTTAACGAATCTTTCATTCTTTGCAAAGTAAATTATTCAACTTTCATCGCTTTTATATTGCCACTACAATTAATAACACTACTGATTGCTGGTTTTTTTTCTTTAATTATCGCTATGTGTTACCGTTTGCTTCTATCAGTTAGACTTGAACAGTGATTTGGAATTATTTCAGAGCAGCTAAGTAAGAAAAAAATGTTAAAAGGTGACGGATGATAGTGATAACTGTATATTATTCACATTGTCCACCAAATATTTCAAATTGCTTGAAAAATTATTGATGTCCATAGGCTAATACCTTTCTTTTTTGCCACTGATTATTGCGAATTCATTAATAAATGGAATAGCTTACAACAGTCAAGTTGATTTCAGCGAAAAGAGCAGGCAGAAAAACTGTCTCTATAACTAAGTCAAATGTTCTACAAGTTTTCTATTATCTAAAGTGGAATTTGATTTGTTCTTTTAAACTTTAACAGTATCAGTCATGGATTCAATCAACACCGAACGTTATCTTTTGTGAAGAACATATGAAAAGTAGAAATGAGTTAGCAAAATGAGTCTCAGAACTTCAAAACAAACCTATTTTCACGAAAAGCTGCTTAGAAGATAAGTGAAAAAATGAGTGGTTGAGTGGTTTTGTTATATGAATGAATCGTTCTCTCGAGCCCATCAGGATTTCTGAATTTTGCCCCACGGACTGGCACATCCTACATTCAGTCGTTCCAGCTTATCTCGAAATCTACATGGAAAATTGCTTCAACATACTTTACCCACTCACTTCATGCTTGTGGAAGTTTTTATTAAATTAAAGCCTTTACATAGACGAAAATGGATGGGCAGTCTTTTTTGCTTCAGTGAATTCCAAAAATTGAATTTTGTGTTCAACGAGATTTTATGTTAGTCATATGTATTGTAGTAATAAATTTTAGCGTAAATAAAAGACAGACAAATATCCACAGATTGCAATAACAATAAAAGATGGACAAAATTTCTTGAGATTCTAATAAAAAACTGTTCAATCAAAATAAATTTTTTTTTTTTTTGAAAGTGTGATTACCGGTGTCTGGATTGAGAAGATTTGCTCAAAATCCTTAAAAAATAAAAATTTAAGGCTTGAAAATTCTTAAATTAGAATGAAAAGTTTACACAAACAAATGAGTGCTAATGATTTTACTAGCGATAGCAGCAATACGACAACATTGAGTGGTAGCGGTTTTTGCAAGGAGTTCTAATGATTAATTACATTCATAATTGAGGAACTATAATACAATTCTTGTTAAGTGTTGATGACAGCTATATAAATATTTCATCCATCACACTGCACACTTCATTATCAAACATAATTAGCAGTTACTGGTATTTGATAAAAAATTATAAACTTTTCTGGAGTTAACTGTCATTGAATTCAATTTATGACGGGGTCTACAGCAATTTACTTTTCAGCTTTTTTGTTTTAAATTCAATCTGATATCTTTCAAAATATCTTTGATCTTTTTTTATTTTCCGTGGTCGTACGCAAATATACACACGTAACCGTCTTTCGAATCATTATTACCAGGTACAGAGAAGGAGAAAAAAAAAATAGTGTGTAAAATAAACCCATTAAAATATTTAAAAGGTAAACAAATGGGTCATCATCATAAGAGCTTGTTCAAGTGCTATAAAATGTGTACATCAGAAATGGTGAAAGTTATAGTAAATTCCGAAAATTTCATTTAAAATTAAAATTAAAGTTGTGGTTTGGACAGAGAGTTGTATTCAAATTATAATTTGAATAAAAGACGAGAAAATTTCAAGTACTTTCTCTAAGATAGATATACAAATGAGTTGTTAGTTGTAACGACAACAATTTATCTTCAAATTCTAAGTAATTTTTAAATTCTAATAAATACACATAGATTACTGAATAAAATTTCTGCAAAAAAAAGGAAAAAAAAAATTGAGGTGCTTGTTTTGCGGCACAGAACTAATTGTTAAATTGTAAAGAAATCAGTTTTTATAAAACTTGATAAAAGTTACCAAAATCTAAAATAGATTTCTGCCAGGATATATTTTTCTTCTAAAACAGGCCATATGGAAGTAGTATTGATATAGTTGCTTTGAAATTTCGATTATCTAATGTGCACTCATTGAGAGATGTCTAGAAGGATTGACTTTAAGTTTATACAACTACTACTTTTAGATGATCCTTAAACAGTTCCAGATGGTATACTTCTGAATTTGCTGCAATTTAATTTGGATGTAAAAAGCCTTCATCAGATTGCTGCTTCCACAAATAACGCGATGGTTTGTAACACTGATCGATTTCAAAAACTGATTTTCAAAAAAAGTTTTTGCAGCAATAAATTCAATGATATATTAAAAAACATTTCTCGCATGAATGCTTCATCGTAACATTTGCACTAATCCAGTAGTGCACTGCTGTTCCCGAAGATGACTGTTATAAAAGATTGATAATACCAGGAGATTCTCTCTGTCGATGCTACAGTGGAACTCCCATTGATTCACTCTGAGCCCTCATTTATCTCTTATCTCACCTGATATTAATCTTTTCCTTATCAACGCAGGCAACATACTTACGAAAAAAAAAAAAAACAGAAA
>PQVD01002328.1:0-14203 GCA_003012265.1 Setaria equina
TTTGATCATACTAAATTTTGTTTCAAATTGAAACTTTAATTTGTAAAGTAAGTTGCGAACGTTTGTTCATTTGGAACAAGTCAATTTCTCTGTGAAATTTTTTATAATGAAAAATGTTTCTAATGAAAATGTTTCTTTTAAAAACTTAATCATGTTAATATGATATGAAATTTTACAAAGGAAACATGCTATTTGAAATTTTTAGTTTCAATTTAAAAAACAAAAAATTAGTGGTTTTGAAGTTTTATTTCATCAGACAGATAGTAAAGAAATTGTTATTTTAAAAAGTGACAAAAGTAAGACGAATTATCATTTCCTTTACTTAATTTATTATTTCTGTTTTTCCGTTCAATTTCATTTATTTTTTCAATAAAAGATAATTGGACCAAACGACAAGATGATACTATTTTATACCTATTAAACAACTTAAGCATTAAAAAGTTACCAAAATTTAGTCAATTCTGTTTCTCTTAAATGAATAAATTTGAGATTCAATGAAATTCATTAATAAATGTCTAATTATCTTTTAGTTATTTGAGATAATAGACAATTTTGTTCCAAGCTGTACATTCAAAGTTTTTTAAATTTAACTATTCAAACTTGGGAATATTTCTTTTTTTTTTTTTTTATTGTAAAATATGAACACAATTTGGAAACGTTTATCCCAGTTGTCAAAACTATTTCCAATAATTTATAAGCAATTTTTCTCATCTTTTAGCCACCGAAATGCGCTTATGGCCTGCGCAAACGTCGTGAGCTATTCAACGTTAGTAGACAAAGTCTAATTCTACGTACGCCGACGATTAAAATTATCGATTTGGATGATGCCATTCAAGGTATAATTGTTTGAAGTGATCAAAAAATTGTTGACCTCTTCAATTATTGATCTCGAGGAACATGTAGAGCTTTTTAACGGTCAGCAATTAAATTTCATTTCACGTAAACAGTTTTGTATCACTTTTCACCAAGACTTGATTTAATACGTGTTATTAGCACTGACGTAAGTGCAAACTTAATGAAAGTTCAAGTGGAATTATTAATGATCCATTTCAGTAAACAGTGTATTCAATCCTAGCAATTATTTCATTAAAAACTTTGCAATTATTCGACTTCAGTCATTGGAATTAAAAATTTTAAACTCATTTGTGAAATCCGAAATGAGAAAATGCGTGAAGAATAGTGATAGGAAAATATTATAATTACGAAACTTTCACTGACAAATTCCTTGTTGAATTAAAGAAATATTTCGTTTCAGTAATAAATAATTGTATGGAACAAATAACTGATTAGAAGAGAATTTATTAACGGGCAACCCCAATTAATATGTATTATTCACTCTTTCTATTACAGGACTGGCACCAGAACAGCTCGTTCTGGATCCTTCATTATCCGGTAAATCGTCACGATACTGTTTGACAGTCACTCGATTCGCATTCTTCATTGCAAGTACTACATTTTTAGTCACTACGACAGCAACATTTCTTGGTGCATTCATTATCAGCTCTAATTCACAACATATTGATAAGTTATCAGTATCTAAGTTGTGATTAAATTTGCAGTAAGATTTTAAATTTCTATATAACCAGGTGAGTTCACCCGACGATTCCATACAGGTATTAAAAGTACTGAATGTTAATAGAACAAAAACGTTCATTGTGATATTACATTCCATATCATATCTTTGAAATGCTCACGTTTAACAATTTGGGCCAAATCATATCAAATCAAATTGATATGATCACCCATAAATCACTTCTAATTAACACCATTACTTGGTAGTATGCAAATTTAGGAATAAGTGGCAATGAAATGTTTGTACGTACAATTTAGATAACAATTAAATAAATTTTAATAAATGATTAATAAGCCAGTAATTATTTGCTGCTGCCAATTAAAAAATATGCAACTGTGATAAGCCAAACTCACCTATACAGTCACCGAAGTGCTATGTAGGCGAAAATGTTTCAAACAAGAGTATATATAAAAGTACTCCAGGTTATTCCTGTTTAAATTTGTTGATTTCAAAATCTGATATGCTGAAGAATCTCGGTCAGTTGAAATAAATTATGCTAACTAGCTGGTTATGACTTGTTCTAAAATTGGTGACAGCTTGTCTAAACTACAATATTTTTAAAATCTTTGAACATGAACAGATGCGGAGAACTGAAGAAAAGTTGCTACCATTTAAAGCCGAATTAATTGAATTGAAGAATGTAATAAATAGTGAAGAATCATTCCATTTTTTATCATTTACTATCACTGAAAGAGATTCCTTTCTGGTTTTCTTTTATAAAAACATCAATTTTCTTCATGTAAAAAGCCAGAGTAAAGCAAAGAAAATGATCAAAGTATGTGAAGCTCTTCCTCTTCAACTTATGGGAAAAAAATAACATTTCACCTAAAATATTGCAAATTCCACAGATTCAGCAAGTTCCCTCGAAGCAATTATTTACTTTCATCATTTGTATTCCGAAAATTCCAGGTCAGCGTCACATCCATTCACTGGTTCCCTTATTAATAATTTGGATTAATAACTCACTTCAACAAAGTGTGTTTGTGTTCGATTTGGCTTCAGCGATCATTCGTAACGTTCCGTGCAGCCAAACTAATCACACCAAATTGGAACTTTTTTCTATGTCCTATGACTAAAAAAAAACCATACTACTATTAACACATCATTGAATCCTCTAGTTTTCGATGCAAAGAACTGCACTGCATCTTAAAAGGAGATACATGAAATAAAAGCTCTTGTATACTTTGAGCCTTATAAGCTTTAAAGAGAATGGGTAGATAATTTTGCCCCGAATTGATTTTTCAGGAAAAACAACTGGTAGTAAAAACTATCCTTGCTTTTTTTTCAATCCTATAATAAAAGGTTTCTTCTGTCGGCGTTCCCTTATAATCGATAGTCAGTCTTCCAAAAACACCAATTCAACTCGAGAAAAATATTTTCTAATCTGCTGATCGCCAAAGAATTTTTAAAGAGACCTACCCCACATACTGATTATGATTATCTGTTCATTGCCACTTTTGATTGTTAGTGATTAAAATTTCAATGGTAGTATTTACAATTCAAAAAAGCTCTTGTATTCGCATCTCAGTAATGTCATCAGATCATTTGATAGAAAAAATGTTATAATTCGATTATCACACATTAAACAATGTTACTCATTACATAACATTCATAATTAGTTTATACTACAAAAATATTAGTATCAATCGTTTGGGAAAAATCAAAATTGCAAGATACTTGAAAGGTAGAAATTATGGCACTTCATTTTGCTTGAATACATCAAGCCGTAATATAAATTTTTCATGATTCTTCAAATTGAGTCAAACACTTTATACCAAAAACGAGACAAGAAGAATATACAGAAACTATAAAAATTAGTGCATCGGTATATAATGCACTTCTACACTATTTGCAAACAATTTACCTAACGCTGTGCCTTCACTGGGTCGTTGAACAGTTCCATGTGGTCCAGCATAAACGTAGGGGAAACGCAAGATATAGTAACGTGCCCACTCCAGATGTATTGGCGCTTCTCCTGTATGATATATTGGCTCTTTTGATGTTGGCTAAAAAGTATGCTAATTAATTGATTTCACCAGATGTACTGCAGTCAGAAACAATTCCTATCAACTATGATAAAGATACCACTAGAAATTCTATCTACCACTAGTAAGATGACGAAAAACAAACCTGAACACGAGGATTTAAGATGACCGTGACTGGAGCTTTCGGAGTGACCACATGGAGTCTCATTAACTGAGCACTTACTTGAGGCCTTCGACGACAAGTACACTTCGTCCACAGTGGTAAATCTGAACGAATTAAAGCTGACCCCGATTCCTGAAGAATTCTGGATGACTTTATCGCTGTAACCCTTACAATAAAAAGTAGGAGAAAGAGGAAGAAAACATAAATTGAAACTGGTTTTAATTTGAGAGAGACAACAGCGATCAAAAAAATATTTCACATCTGCTTGAACTGTATAATATGTTCTAACAGTATTACATATGTCAAACTTTCTTACTTTTTTCTACGAAACTACGCTATTATTGTATCACTTATTTTACTTTCAATATAATGCGTGGCTGTATCCACAATAGACAATAAGATACTAAAGTAACTAAAAACAGTTTGAATTTAGCCCCTTTCTCATTAAAAACGACTTTTTGTGTCTCAGGTATGAAAGTAATGAAATACTTTTGAATTCGGTGCCACTTTTCCTCGAATGCTAGGATGGATATCCTGAATCATAAATCGATGCCCTCGCGGACACTCGTATTCAAATCCAATGAATAACTAAAAAAATAATAGAGTAACTAAAAAAAAAGTACGTGAAACACAAATCCTCTTTGAAAATTGAAGTATTCATCAAGATCCTGACAAGATGAACCATCCTAATGATACTTATTGACTAACAAAGAACTTAGTTCAAAGAGGTTTAAGCAATGTTCCAACATCGATTTAAAAATGTAGAGGATCAATAATGAAAAAAAAAAAAAAAATGAGAACAGCTTTAAAATTTGATCTGAAGTCAAAATTGTTTCCTTCTCAATTTCTGTAGTTAAATATGATACCTTCACTTTCTCACGATTACCCTTGCTCACTTTAATAGGACGTTTCGATCTTATACCATAAGAGTCACCCATAATCTCTTTCATATCAACATCCCATTTCTCAGGATCAATTGTTACAAAAATGTCGACTGGTAAAAGAAATTGCGTTCCACTTTTGAAATTCGGCATATCACGAAGACCAGCTTTGTGACTGAACTAATCAACTTCATTAATTAACTGAATTAACCAGGTAAACAGACTATAGAAATGAATTTAATAAATCAAATAATAAATAAAAAACCTGTACAAGCTTGATGCACCAAGACATACAAGTGACCAAGAAGGAAAAAGCGGTTTTCTAGATGGCGATTCTGTATTCGGAACACATTCAAGAAACTGACCTAAACAAATCCTTTAGCGAAAAGTACTTCGGTTAAGTGATGTAAAAGAAAGATAATTACACGAACGATAAACTTCCTTAATCATGTCTTTGAAAATATTGGTGATTGGTCTGTTTTCAAAAAAGCCTACAAATAATTGAATAAACAGGTAAAGAAATATATTAAATAGACACCTTTACATAATTTCCTCAGCTTCACCAATTCTTCTTCAAAATTCATGGCGGAAGTATCTAATGTATCGGAGTTATCCACTTCCGGTTCTCGTAGTTGCACGTCATCATCATCAAGATATGAAACTTGTCCTTCAACTTCTGGAATACCCTCTTCATCTTCCTGCCACCATGACTCGTAGTCATCCATATGCTATAATTTGTTGTATTCAAAAGCAATCGAAAAAACTTAATGGTGAACAGAATGTAAATGACAACACCATGCTCTTTTTGATGCTAACATTCATTCTAAATAAAATCAAAATTAACCGCTCGATGACGTCTCATTCCTGGAAATGGTTGTTCTAGTTCTTCCGCTCTGACATATTCCTCGTCGTCTTCTTCATCATTATTCTCCATTTCTTCAGGTGTTTGTTCTTCACCACATTTTTCTGTTTCTGATAAAAGTGAAACTTTCTTTTCTACCAACTCTTTCTCGACATCATCAATATCTGTTCCCTCCGCTGAAACAATAAAACCTTTAATCCGAAAATCATTTCCCAAAGGCAAACGAAGGATATAAAGAATGTTTGACAAAAGACAGTAGAATCACAGAACTTACTCTCAGAATTCCCATACTTCAGCTATGAAGAAATACACATGAAAATCAAATTAAAATAAATTTTACTTTTAAAAGGAGATTGCATACTTTCATGGTGTACTTCATCGCGTTCTAGAGGATTATCACGATCCAAAAGCATCTTCAAATCATCTAAATATATCAATATAATAATAATGGAACAAATTTTCTTTGAAACACAATACTCTCAGCTATAACAAATTAATGTTTGTTACTAACACTGTGTGCTACACCGTGTAATCTTGATAACTTTCTTTTGTGCTTCAAGACTATTACTCAAATGATGTTTCTAAAGATTATTAAAAAGAATATAGAAATTAAAAGTTTAATTACTCTCGCCTATCGATGTTGCAGAGAATTCGGAAAAACTATGTTCTGGAGTTGTTGATTTTTGAGACTTATCCGGTGAACTTTCCACATCCAACGACCCCTCTTTAACATCATCGTATTTGAAAATTTCAAATTCATACTCTCCAA
This sequence comes from Setaria equina, assembly GCA_003012265.1. Classification (NCBI taxonomy): domain Eukaryota; kingdom Metazoa; phylum Nematoda; class Chromadorea; order Rhabditida; family Setariidae; genus Setaria; species Setaria equina. Next base: position 6,234 of record PQVD01002328.1, read on the forward strand.
TATTTTTGCAGCACGCGAACTGCATGTAAAAATCATAGTTGGCTTCCTGAAACGTCGTAAGGATACTTTTTTGACATGGTCATCTATCCATGCAAACAAAGTGTTACTAAATAATATGCAAACTTGCTGTTACGAAGGTACCAGCCAAAGTTTCCAGTTGTAACTAATTGCATTGAAACAATTATATAGATAAAATATAAGAAATAAATGCAAACAAAACGAACACGCAACGAAAATGGATCATTGCGCAACGCCTGAGAATGCCCACAATTGCATGTGGAAAGAAAGCGAGCTCCACTTGAGTGAGCAACTCGTTTTGAGACCGGTACTTCCACATCCGATAAGGAATGATGAATCTGGAAAATTACGCACATTCTACCTCCTGTAAGGCTTAAATATCAAGCTCCAGAATTCTTCTGGTAAAATGCATAATACACAAGGCACATTTCTTTTTTTTAAAATCTTTTCTTCTTTAAATATTTTTATCAGATAATTTTTATATAATGACATAGGTAAGATCAGCCAGACATCTGTAGATGCTTTTGTTTGCGATTTGTTAAAAAAAATAAAATGGTCGCATGTTAAAGATTACTCCATATCAAAATTCGGATAACTTGCCGGCAAAATACATTCATTTCCAGTGAGGGAGATGAATTCACACGCTTTTTGAGTAGCCCAAAGAGCTTCGCATTCCTGCTTCAGTATTTCTTTGACCTTCTCTAACCTGGTACCATGATAAATACATTCCAAATGCTCCATTGCACGAGCCAACTGAATTATACTACACTGAAGTCTTCTTTAGCACTATTATTAGCCATTTCCTTAATTCCTCAACTTGAATTGTTTTCTTCTCGCATGATATTTTTTGAATAAAATTGATGATATTAAATAAGAGTGAAAAATTCTAAAACTCATTGAGGAAAGTTCTCTTACAGCACTGCAAATTTTTGAAGGAATTCTGCGGCAAAATCGGATTTTATAATGCAAATCAAACCCGAACCTTCGCCTTATGTTCAGCTCTAGTGAAAACCTGTGACTTCCGTTTTTCGAAATCGCGCGCGTCTTTACTACTGTTCTGATATACTGCTTTAGCTTGTCCGATATAAGTGCTCTCCATGCTAAAGTACGTCTTATTGTTTACAAGTGCAAAATGAATTTATGATTGGAGGAATTTTACTAAAAAATAAATAATTTCCTATTTAACCTTTTGGAAAACTGCAGTTCAAGGCTACTAAGCTTGTATATTTTTTCATCGCTGAAGATTCGTGTTTGGAATAATTGGTTGTAGACAATTTGTCCACCGACCAAAAGCCATTTCAACTTTGGTACCTATCAAAATTAATGAAAGATATCATGCACAGAAAGAGAAAAATCCTTAAATTCAGTAAAAAATTCAACACAAATCTGATTTAATTAAGTTCAATTAAGTAACTTATTCTTTTGCCAGGAAGTGTGGTTTATTAAATTCAAAAATAAGGAAAAGCATCTAAAGTGCAATAACATGAAAATATAAATATAAAAAAATTGGTACCTCGTAAAGATATTTTCTCTTTTCTTCATCCTGGCGTACGAAATTGATATGAGATCGCAAAAATTCCCCAAAATCACTGCTTCGCTCTTCTTTTTCTGCAATTATTTTACATGGCATATGAACGCATGAAGATCATCAAGTAATTTAAAGCAAATTCCAAACTAATAAAATATTTTAAAAAATTACAGAAAGCAGGAACGTATTTCATCAATCACTACAAAAAAGCGTTTTAACAGCGATCATTAATTCCGACACAATAAGTCTTTGGCAAATGAATTTTCCCAGACATATTAGAGCAATACTTTGCAGGGAGGATTCAATGTTAAAATAGTGGAACTCGAACAAGTCAAACAACTGTCTAATTCTTTCCATATACTCAATTTAAATTTCTACTTTTACTTAAAGCAAGAACGAAACATACACAAAATCTCAACAATATAGGAAAGCAATTGTTTGCCCTTATTAATAAAACTAAAAATATGCGTTGATAACGGTGTAGAGACTGGAAATAAAGCACAAAATAAACCCTTTTTATCAGTTCCATCATTCTCTTCTTTATTGTTGCCTCGTTCAAGAAGCATCAATAAGCTGCTACGAATAATATCATGAGATGATTCTGCTGCCGAAAATAAGTAAACGAATTGTTCCATAGATTTTGGTAAACTACATGGGCCATCTCTAAATATTATTGATCGGATCTAGAGAAAAATTATTTTAAATTAGAAAAGTCCTTTTTTATAAAGGGTTCAAAGTTTTTCTTTACTGCTAGGAAAAATATGATTCCATGAATCACAATTCTGCAAATTGTGAAAGCAAACAAATGCTGAAATATGTCTGACTGTTACGACACTTGACTACCTGTTCTTCCTTTTCTCCTTCAAAGATTTCTCATCATGATTTATAAAAAGCAATCCTTAGATATTTCTTTATATACGAAAAATTTAATTCAAAATGAAACAAGTTACCTGTCGCCAGTTCCAATTAGCCCATATATCTGCATACACCGATATATTTGCTGTTCTAATTTTTCCACGAGTTTGCTCTTTAGTTCCCTCTAAATTAAAAAAAATAAATGAGTAAATAATAGACTCACAATTATTTACCTATTTTTTTTTAAATCCAACCAATATATTTTGGAAGCAGTTTCCACTACTGTATCAGACAAAATTTTTCACTGCTGATTCACTAAAGATTTCGTAATTCCTCTCGTACTTTTCAATTGGAGTTATGTTCTCTTAGAAATAAACAGAATAATTCCTAGGACTTAGAATGTACCAGATGTATTACAATAAGATTTAGCAATCTAAACTGTTTCAGTCCAAACTGTTAACTTGGTAAAATAAAGAATTGCTACTGCTTCCACATGTGGTTGCAATAATTGACATTTTTGGAACTAGACACGAAAACTAAAAAACTTGAAATAACAGACCTTTCGGCTGGAATTTAAATCACCACGCAGTAAGTGGCGATGAAATGCAAAGAGGCATCGTGGTTGAGCTAACCGTCCTTCAGCAGACCAATCCTGTGGAAAACCCGCAATAGCCGAGAGTTTTGTCCGAATTTCTTTTTGACAAAACCGTCGGAGTTCATTGGCTCGTTTCAGATCACGACAGCAACTTTGATCAAATCGACAGCCTGGTTCCATGTAAATCAGTAGATGTGAATAAAGCAAAAGAAATGTCAGGCATCGCGCATAATCGATTTCTAACTGCGAAAGAAATTCGAAGAAACCCTGAAATTCAAAAGCCTTAATGCATAAAAAATCTGATCATGCATATAAGCCAGGAAATAGTAGCTGTAGGCTTTAAATGATTGTAGGAGGTTAAAGACTATTTGATACGCTTCACATTGACTTTCAGTATTCAAATTTAATCGAGACAAATTTCAGTAGTAACATGTCTGAGTTATAACATGCCTCGAATTTTTCAAAAATATGAAAGTATGCTTTAACTTAATTATAGAACAAACGGATTTTCTGCAAGCTTACTTTTTGATCATCACCATTATTCCTCACAAAATGTTCTAACGAGCACAAGTCGCCATATCCAGAAAGGTGGAGAAACACAGCCGAGAGTTCAGAAGCATAATAAGCTTCAATCTAAAAAAATACTCGCATTAGCCATACCAGAATGAATGGTGTATTTAAGTCGGATGTTCGATTTAGGACTATCGTGGCTGTCTATTTATGCTTTTCCTTTTACACTAATCGGCGACCAATACGGTAATGTAGCTTCTGAAGAAGGATAACAGCTTTATCCTTTATTGTCTCTTCTTACTACATATTACTTAAACTAATAATAGTTTCGTGAATGCCCGTCATGTCATAAAAATTTAAAAAATTTGGTCTAAATTTTGAAATTTAGAATCTTAATAACTTTAAATATAAGATAGCACTTTCACTCCCACGACCTGCAACTTCAATGAGTGAATTAATTGCCTACCGAAGCAGTACTGCCTTCTACAGGGATTCGTTGAATGAAAACAGGTCGTTCTAATAATACATTGATTGGATCGGCCTTAGAACAATCACTAGAGGCTTTTCCAACAATTCCAACAACAACAGCACGCCTTCCTTCGAACATACCCAAATTGTACGCTGATTCGGTAAGCCATTTCGATAATGGTTCCGCAAGTCCATTCTTCATACTATAATATCATTTTCTTCATGCACAGAATAACTGATAACAATGATAACGGAGAAAACAATCTAATCTCTAACATTCTGGAATGTGTTGTCAGAATGTTACTGAATTTGTAGATGATAAAAATTTTTGTGGTGTAAACGAGCAAATTTTCTATGAATAACTATTAATTCCTATAAAATCTAATTAAAGAAAAGTCTATAAATGTAAATTTCTGGTAATAATTTTCCATAAAATTTCTATAAATCTGTAAATTCCTATATAATGCTTTGTGAATTTCTATGAATAATTCTGTTTACAAATAGATTTTTCATAATTACCACAAATATGTGGAATCCTTAATTACTCTAATTACTCCCCTCTGCTTACCTACAGCTTACTTGGAATTAATTACAAATAATCAAGACACGACAAAAGTATCCCCATCCTTACCACAATAATTACGAACAGACGACCTTCCACTCACCTTTCTCGTGTCTCCTCAAATCACACACTCTTTCAGTGCTACTTCGCAACTTTCTAGCAGTCTTTGCTTAGGTAAAAATGTTTTTTTATCTGAGATGTTATCAGGAAGTGATTACTCACGAAACTGTATTGATAGTATCAGAGAGTTATGTGAGTTTCTTAAGCCTTTGAAGGATTTTGGAAAAATGAAATTGAGATTAATTAGTGTTAGCAAAGGCTAATTAAGGCATGAAATTTGTTGTTGGTATTATTTTGTAATGAGAAAGACAGTCCAGGAGATGGAACATTACATTAATTAATGAGTTGCTTTATCAGTACATTCATAAATAAATAACATCGAACAACATTTCAAATTCTTTTTTTTTTTTGAAAAGATCTCTGAGATCTGAGGAAATTAACAAATTTGAATTTTTTTCTGTTGTTGAAAGAAAAAAAACGTTATATTTCAATCTGTCATTCATTAATTGAAAAAATTCATTGTATGATAGTTAATGGCAATTAATTCTGGAAGGATACATAATCTCGAGGCAACAAAGGTACTCTTTCATTAATTTCATCTTCCGCATATAATATAGTATTCATAACTTCGATGGTATGCGACTGGCCAACACCTATAATCATGTGATTTAATTCATCTTGGCTTCGTCTTCAAAATTAGCCACCTGTTTATTCCAGGTTTAAAAAAAATGCTAATTAATCGAATTATTTGAAATTTTATTTCATATGAAAGAGATACTTTCTGGCTTTTATTTATTTGATAGATAAAATTCGTTTTATATAATATAATTTGAAATTGCGATTTCTTTGCTGGACTAGGTGTAATTATTAAATAAACTTATAGTAACAAAGTTTTTGTATTTTAATATATAACGTTTGAAAAAGAAAAAATCATAAATATTGCACATTTAGGACGAAATTCGAGTTTATCAGTTTTGACAAATAATGCTCTAGATAGTGGCGATCGTTGTCCATCTTTGAAACATGCTGTCGCACAAAAGGTATAAAACCAGTCGTAACGTAAATCCGGAAAGACAATTCGTTGTCCACGTACTGTAATCCGTTCCCAGACCGAGAAATGAGCATTCGGATTTTCCGTATAATAAACAATATAATTCTGAAAAATTCTTCTGCCTTTTTCAGATTAATTCAAGCTAATATCTGATCAGAAATTTCCACAACGAAAATTAATTTTAATAAATGTCTCCTGTTTTGGAATCGCATCTCAAAGTGATACTCTTAAAATAGCATCGTTTTTTTCTTCTTAAAATAATATCCCTTCAATCTTGAACTAGCATCCTTCCACTTTCGAAATAACATCATTTCACTTCAGAATTGGAGGCGCTTTCTACTCTCGAATTAACACCCTTTCATTCCCGAATTACCACTCATCTACTCTCGAAACAACATCCTCTTACTCTCGAATTAGCATCCTTCCAGTCTTAAAACACTATCCTTTTATGCTTGAACTATTTTTCCATTTCCGAACTAGTACTTATCTGCTCTCGAAATAACATCCTTCCAATCATCATTTTAAATCCTATAAAAATATACTGGCACACTAACTGAGTTGCTTCATTATCTCTAGGTTAAAGATTCTTTATTAAAGTTATAGGAGTGTAAAATTAGTTAACTGCTACCGTAACGTCCCTAGTTCGTTTGTAAGGTGGTTCCCAGGACAGTTCGATTGTATTTGCATTTACTCGTTTTGCCAAAATATGTTGTGGACTAAGTTGTGGCTCTGCAATACACTTGACACCTATTAAAAACCTTTAGAGATAACTGAAATTTTATATTATTTCAATAATTTTACTTGGTAATTAAGTTTTTTTAAAAAAAATTTTAAAAATTACTTGACAATTTTTATTTTACTTGATAAAAAATTCAACTTTCTTGGAATTAATTGCATATTAAATATGGAAAACTAATTTTTGGAGCAAACGTAGAAATTCCGAAATAATTTACTGTCCCAACAGTTTGCCTTTAATTGTTTTAAAAAACTTTTTTTTTTTTCAATTCATATTGAGATATGAATTGCTTCAAAAAATAAATTTTTGATTAAAAATTCTCAAAATTAAATACAAAAAACTTCGAGCTACCTGTATACTGAACTAGATAGACTGGTTTGCTTTCGCCGTAGCGTGAAACAGCTGTAATTCGGAATTCATACAAAGAACACGAATCAACGCTCATAATCTCCGCTGAATGACCTTGAATACCACGCAGTTCACGTGTTTTACTATTTTCTTGATGTCTAAATTAGATAATTTAATCTTAAAAAAAAAAAGGAATCCTTGAATTACTTCAATTTTTCTCACACTATAAATTGTTTTACTTCTGAAAACATCTAAAAATAGTAAGAATTTCCAATTTTTTTTTTGGGATAAATCTTCCGAATTGAATCAAATTTATTCAATCAAGACTACAAACTTGATCCGATAACGTATATTGTAGGTGACTTGATCATCAGCAGAAAATGCTGGCTCCCAAGCTAGTCGAACTGAATAAGCAGATGTAGATACAACTTGACATTCACGTGGTGGATCTGGTGGCAAACGAGCGAACATAAATTCATCATCTGTTACTGAAAATTGAAATAAAATTTTTTAAATTTTATAAAATTTGAAAAAGTTAACCTTTTTTTAAAATTATCATTAATTGAAAGTTTATTCTTCCATTGTAAAAAGATTAACAAACTAATCTGCTAGTTTCTAAGAAATATAACTCAAACGTACGTATATGTGGCCCGCGTTTTCGATACTTTCTACTCATACGTCTTCTACCTATCGCACCTTTATAACCACCACTATGTTCGAATATCATACCTTTCGCTAATTCTAAAAGCATACTTGCAGTTGCTTGTCGTCGTCTCCTAAAAGCTTCGAAACTTTACACGGATGTTACATGAATGATAAATTAAAAATGATAAAACTAATAGAATAGACTTTTGATAAGGAAATTTTTTGCTAAATTGTTCAAAGTGCAATTAATTAACCGAANNTAAAAATAGTAATCATAGTGATGATGAGGAAAATGATGATAAATTGATTATCAATGTTAAGGTAAAAGTTAATTACTAAACCTTGCTTTTGCTTCACGAATTAGAAAGAATGGATTATTTGTTTGGATTTTACGGCCAATGTAATGAATCTCTTTTAGGTACATTCGGCCAACCACATCCATACACATTGTTGTCAAAATAATGCCACCCATAATGACACATAAAACAATCAGCATATTATGTTGTTCCGGACGATAGTCTCCGAAACCTGAAAAGTTAATTAATTGAAAATAGCCGTTAATTTTCGGTTAATTAATTAAATAGATTTTAATTA